>RJWJ010035147.1:0-16912 GCA_004363605.1 Indri indri
TGAGAATATATTTTGAATGACTTCTGTCTTAATCCATAATATCCAAATTATCATAGACTTGATGATTTATAACCAATAAACGTTTATTTTTCACAATTCTGGAGGCTGAAAAGTCCAAGATCAAGGCACTGGTAGGTTCAGTAACTGGTGAATACATCTTCATCTTCTCCTCCAAGACAGTGCCTTCTCTCTACATCCTTATGGAAAGGTAAGGGGTCTTTCTTGGTCCTTTTTAATAAGGGCACTAATCCCACTCACAAGGGCTCTGTCTTCATGATTTAATAACTTTCCAAAAGCCCCACCTCCTAACGCTATCATCTTTGATTCAGTATTTCAAAATGTGAATTATGGGGGGACACAGACATTCACAACATAGCAATTTTTCTTTTTTGAAATTTAAGGTGTGCCTTATGGCACAGAATGTGATCTATCTTGGTGAACTCACTATGTGATTTAAAACATAATACATATTCTGCTGCTGTTGGATGAATTACTCTATAATTGCCAATTAGGTCATGTTGATTGATAGTGCTGTCCAGGTCAACTGTATCCTTACTCAATTTTTGCCTGCTTGAATTGTCAAATACTGAAGTAGAAATGTTAAAGTATCAACTATAAGAGTGAATTTGTCTATTTCTTCTTGTAGTTCTATCATTTTTTTCCTCAAGTATTATGATGTTCTCTTATTAGGACATACACATTTAGTGTTGTTATGTCCTTTTGAAGAATTGATATTTTTTCATTATTTAATGATTCTATTTATTCCTGATAATCTTCCTTCTCTAATAATAATATACCTACTTCTGGTGTTTTTTTGATTGGTGTTAGCATGGTTCCATTCTCCATCTTCTAGAGGAAAAACCATAAAACCATGCAAGGTTTGATATTATAATATATATTATGAAATGTCCATTTTCTTTAAGTATCAGGTATGACAGTTGATATCTCTGACATTTCACTTTGACACTTCTTGTTTTATCTTTATTGTGAAGGTACATCCTCAGTCTTGTAAATGAATGTTTTGTTTTGTGACTATCTTTCAAAAATTTTTTCAGAGCAATTTTTTGTGAAACCATGGATAAGTCAAAAGTTCATGTTATTTTCGAACATGAATTCCGTCATGGAAACAATGCAGTGCAGACAGCTCGAAATATTAATGAAGTGTTTGGGAAGGATGTGGCTAATGAACACACAGTACGTGGATAGTTTGAGAAATTCCATTCTGGTGACTTTAACCTTTATTTATTTTTTTTTATTTTTATTTTTTTTTATTGTTTGTTGTTTATAGGGGTACAGGTGTTTAGGTTACGTATGATGCCCTTGCCCCGCCTTCCCCCCAAATCCCAGTCCCAAGCATGTCCATCTCTCGGAGGGTGCGCATTGCACCCTTTGTGTATGCATAAAATGAGCCACATGTACGACCTGAGACCAAGGTGGATAAAGATGAGCTGAAAGCTGTAGTGGAAGAGAATCCATCTCAACCTACGCATGAATTAGCAGCAAGGTTTGATGTTACTATTTCAACAATATTGGACCATTTCAAGGAAATCATCAGCAAGGTAAAGAAGTTGGATAGATGGATTCTGCATGAATCGAATGAGTGTCAGAAGAGAAATAGTCTCAAAGCTTGCCTTTGTTTGCTGTCATGACATAAAGGTGAACCATTTCTATACCATGGCTGGATAAAGATGAAGTGTCCAAACACAGTCCAAAACTGAATAGTCATCAAAAAAAACTTAATGGTGTCTGTTTGGTGGTCCAGTGCTGGTATTATCCACTCCAAGCACAGCTTCATGAAACCTGGTCAATTACAGTGGGTGTCTATTGCAACCAATTGGACGAAATGATGAGGATGCTTGTAATGAAGCAGCCGAGATTGGTTAATAGAGACAGACCAATCCTCTTGCAAGACAATGCTCAACAACATGTGGCATAAACTATGCTGCTCAAACTACAGAAGCTGGACTTTGAAACTCTCTGTCATCCACCATATTCACCAGACCTTGCACCAACTGTCTACCACTCCTTCCAGGATTTGGATCACTCCTTGCAAGGAAAAATATTCAATTCTTGACAAGCTGTGGAAAATGCCTTTGGTGTTTTCATTGCCACTTGCTCTCCAGGCTTCTTTGCTGCTGGCATAAACAAGCTACCATTAAGATGGAAAAACTATGTCACTAGTTTAGGTACATACTTTGATTAATTGTATTGCTCCTCTTTTGAGATATAATAAACTACACTTTTGATTTGAAATCAGACATTTTATATTTAATGATCTATTATATAATCGTGATTTTTGTCCACAGTTCCTGGCTCATAACTCCCATAGTCTTTGTTATAATGTAAAATACTGGGGTGCTTTAGGCCTCAGGAGCAGGCCTCAGGAAACAGAAGCTCTTTTTCTGGACTTCTGCCCCCCTTTTATCTGTCCAGGGCAAGACTCTAATCTGATTGTGGATCCTAAGACCCTTATTCCAGGGTGGGTCCTGCTGCATACCCTGGAGGAATAAGGAATACTGCCAGGGAGGCCACAAAGAATCTGAACATGCAGGCCTTACTGAGTTTTCCCACTTAGTCTGCTAATATGATACCCTTTTTATCCAATCACATTTCTACATGGTTGTCAATCATGCCTATGTAATGAAGCATCTATAAAGACCCAAAAGGATTGGGTTCAGAGAACTTCTGGATAGCTGAACACGTGGAGTTTCCTGGAGGGAGGCACACCAGCAAGGGCATGGAAGCTTTGCCTCCCTTCTCACATGCTTTGCCCTATGCCTTTTGTCCTCTGTATCCTTTGTAACATCCTTTATAATGACTTATAAATGTGTTTCCCTGAGTTCTGCGAGCTGCTGTAGGAAATTCATAGAACCCAAAGAGCAGTTAGTGGGAACCCCAACTTGCAGCCAGTCAGTCAGAAGTTCTGGAGGCCTAGACTTGTGACTGGTGTTTGAAGAGGGTGGAGGGGAGTCTTGGTTAGTGAGCCCTGAACCTGTGTGATCTGATGCTGTCTCCAGGTAAATAGTGTCAGAATTGAATTAGGGAGCACCCAGCTGGTATCCATTGCTGATTGTGGGAAAGATCCTCCACACATTTGGTCATAGAAGTCTTCTGTCTTGATTGTTGTGGGGTGAGAACAGAGGAAAAAAATAGTTTGGGTTTTTCCTAAACCCAAGGACACAATGAAAAGGCCATCTACATGCTAAGGAGAGAGGTCTCAAAAGAAACTTACCCTGTCCACACTTTGTTCTTGTGTTTCAAGACAAAGTAACTATGAGAAAATAAATTTCTGTTGTTTAAGCCACTCAGTCTGTGATATTTGTTACATCAGCCCTAGCAGACTAGTACCTTTGATACTATTATTTTAAATAAGGTAGACCTGTCTAGGATGTACATTAAAATAAAAAAACAAATCTAAAATTGTTAGTAGTTTTCATTCCTATTTTCAATGATATTCCTGCTTGCAAACAGAGTATTATTTTATCCTACTTTTGAACTTTTCTGTTGTTTTAGTATTATTTTATCCTAGTACAAGTCATTTATCACAGCCCAAATAATTTAAGTAAAATATGGAATCTATAATTTTTCTGTATTACTTTTCTAAAGAGATCTTTCTGTCCACTTCTTAAATAAAAGACATCTTGTGTCTAAAATCCTTTGGAATTTATATTGAAGCCACCCTGTTTTGTTTGTTGTTTGCTTTTGCTGTAAGAATAATTATAAGCTTTTCTTCTTATATCTTGTAATTTAAAAATTGTATTAGAATTTATTCACAAATGGGAATTTTTTTCTCATCAGTCTACCTATTAAGGTCTCTCTTCAGTGCAGAAAAAACAGTATTTCACAAGCTTGCTCATAAATCATAGCATCCATTCCACATGCAAGTGTTTCTTTTCAAGAACCATAATTGTCTATGTAATTTGTATATTGCCACTCTTTCTATGTTTTTCTGTATTTCACTTTTTTCACATTGTCTTTCTTTTTTCCTTGCCCTTTGAGATTTTCATATAACTGACTTAGGCTCAGTGTACCCTTTCAATCCAGTATTTGCTTAATTTTGTTTTTGTGATAATTTTTAAAAATTTACCCATTTTTTTAAAATCACTTTTTGTTGCCTTTTTATTCTTCCCAGTAATCTCATTTGCCTTTTTTAAATCTCCTTTCGTGGAAGCATCATCTGAATGCTAAATATTTCTAATTTTGTGAATCTTATCATTATATTATTTTTGAAATGAAAGGTTTATTTTGGCCTTCTAAGCCTTAGTCTCACTCTTTTGTTATATTTTACAAGGCTCCTTATGAGTATTTTTCTGTCTTTATAGATGTTTAATTATATGTGGTGAGATTCTTTATTGAGTCTACTAGTCTGGCAATAATTTACATTAGAAGACTTTTTTAAAAAATGGAACAGAGAGGATTGACAAACCAGAATCTATCTAAAACAAGGTCACTACATTGTGAAGTGACAATTATTTATGTCCTATGAGGAGTTATAAATCTGACAATTGTTTAGTTAGGAGAAGAAAGAAGATGTTGAAAAGATGTAGCTGTCAAAATATTGGTAGGGCTGTAATTAGGAAAACTAAGATTATTTTTCTGGACATAGCAAGTGCAGACTGCAGATTTCATCTCAATCTACTGAAAACTGTGTTACAAAAAGATCCAATGTCCTTTGATTTAAATTGCTAAGGGAGTTAGTTCCCTTACATAGGTATTCAAATATAGCCAAATTGACCTATTGCCAAAGAGCCCTTTGAAACAGATTCCTAATTTCAGTGGGTATTTGACTAGATGGTTTTTTCTAGTACATGTTTGCATGTAAAAAGCAAAAATTGATCAAAACTTGATTTTGTAATGCATATAGGCTTACTATTTGAAAAGAGGGGCTTTTAAAATTTTATTTGCCTTTATTAAAAGACCCACATTTCCAGAATGTTGAAGTTTGTTCTTAATGATACAGTTGATGAATGCAAATTGGATTCTAAAGTAATTATGCTTTCCAGTCCAATAATCATAAACAGGTTTAACAACTTTCCTTTTGCTGTAGATCAAAGTGAAATATATTTAAGTCAGTTATTTAGAAAAATCATGCATAAAGAATATATTTAAAGGAAAGTAATGTCTAAAAAAATGAAATTTTATTTATTAGGCTGAAGCAGATCTTTTCACTTGGGCAAAATGTGTAGCTGTCAAAATGTTTATTAGAAGTATCAACTGCGCTTTTCCTTGTTTTTCAATCATCTCTTTCTGGAATATGATTTTAAAATTGCTACCTGAATTTCTAATCAAACCTAATATGTTATCCCCTTCTTTAAATTGCAACATTGCCACCGATTTTCCAGGATAAGAAGTCTAATGCTTATTTTAATGACTATTAATTTTATTTATTGAAAGTAAATAAAAATTATACATGTTCATTAATAAATTATTAACGAGGTATAGTTAAACTCTGCATACTGTACTTCCTTCCAATTTAGAAAGTGGTCAGATAAAGTATCTCATTTGAGGTTACCCTCTGATATTACTTCCAGATATACCTCAGAATGATTTTCCTTTCAAGCCAGTACAAGAGTCCTTTTAGCTATTCTAATGAATAAAAAGATGTTTCCCTCCTTTCTGTAATTCCTACATGTATATGATTTCAGAAATGACATAGTCGATGCTCTGATTAGCCTAACTGTGCCTGCTTATAATGAAAGCTGCCCACACAATTTTCCACTGAAAATTGCAAAACTTTGATTAAATTGAATTTGAATCTACATCATTCACTATCGTGGGTAATTAAGGCTACAATTGAACATATGTATGATGTTTCCACTTAGTTTTAAAGATATGTATATTTGTGTCCATTTTTATTTCTTTTTATTCCTTTAAGGCTGTGTTAAATTTACAGTGAAAGCATAAATGCAAATACAACATGTCGCTCAATTTGATTAGATGTAGTTTCATATATTTTTAAGTAAAACTATTATGTTTTATTAGTTATTAAAGTTATTTTGACACAAAGTATACAGATGGAAGATATTTTAGATTCAGTTATGAATTTACCCCAGGGCCACTTATCCATGAGTCTCAATGCTGCTGTAGCAGAGAAAATCCTGGCATCGGGAGCAGAGTATAACAAATATTCTTTATGAATAAACTGAAATGAGAAAAATAAGCCCTGATCAGCAAATCGAAAGTCATAAACTCCATATACTAATAATCTGTATTTTTTTTTCATAGACGAGTCTCTGGAGTCATCAATTACAGGTTACATGTTCTTAATGGACAATTAACAAATTTAAATGACAAGTGTTAGGGTCCTCAGGAGTTCAGAAGGAGTAAAAATTATAAAGAGGGTATGTGATAAAGCTTTTAAAAGAGAGCTTTCTTATATGTAGACACATGACAACCCCGAGGAGTAGAATCTGATGTGGTTGATCATAAAAACTTGGCACCATTGGTTGGGAGGTAGAGGGTGTCGTAAAGAGTCCTAGATATTTCTAGAGCTCCAGATTGTTTCACTAGTGAACTGCTTAAATTTAACAAATAATGTTTATCAAGTTATATTACAGCTCAACATACTATGTTTCTGAATATAGAAACATGTCTAACAAGTTGTAAAATATATCCATGAGAAATACTTTAAAATATTTGCATAATATGGGGTATGATTCCTTTACCTTTTAAATTTTCATGAGAGATATCTCATTTTTCAATAATACTAAGCATGGCAGATGTATATATTTTATCACCTGCAGCTGTAACATATTCTTTATCCTTTCTTCTTTTCCTGGTGTTCAAGAAAATAGGTACCTCTCATAAATACACGTTAGAAATGCAAGTAGTTATAAGGTAAAGTAGGTGATTTGTATTCATTATTTCCCCCGGGTTCTTAGGCTACAAAATTATTTTGGCTTTGGGGAGTTCCACTAATATTCAGGATGTCATACTAATTGAATAAGCCAGAAGATGTCATATAGTTATTGTTTTTTGAAATCTGGGCACTTGAGATATCTGTCTTCTAAACAAATTGAGTTTTTGCTTCTAGACCACTGCATAGATCTTTGTACACATTTTCAATATATATCAATTTTCACGTTTTTGATGTTAGTACTTTGATAAATGTGTTCTTCCTTTTTGACACCTTTGTTCAGCAAAATTTACAGGCTATAAAATTCACCCAGGTTAAGAGGAAACATCAGTGGTTCTAATATATGTATGCAGTCATGCACCTTCACAAAAAAAAAAAAAAAAAAACAAGCAGTTTTAGAACGCATCCCTCATCCCCAAATTCCTTTATGCCTTTTTGCAGTCTGTCACTGCTCCCAACTCTAGCCTCAAGCAACTGTAACATGTGTGCATGTATGTTTGTGTGTGTATGTGTGAGTGGCACATATTTTCCTTTTCTAGAAATTTTACATAAATGAACTGTACAGCATGTAAACTTTTGTGCCTGGCTTCTTTTCCTTAATATCATTTTTAGAGTATCATCCATTTTTTGTGTGTGTTGATACATAGTTCAAAATTTCTTGTAAGTACGCATATACATCTTACTTTACTTATTTACCAGCACATCGTTTGTTACAATTTGGGGTTATTAGGAATATTATTGTTGTGAGCATGCACATATAGGTGTTTATGTGGACATATGTTTTCATTTCTCTTGGATACCTTGGAGTGGCATTGACTGGTTCTATGGTAAGTGTATGTTTTGTTTTAAACAAACACACACACATACACATACTGCCAAATTATTTTATAATGCCAAATTATTTTCTAAAGTTTCTGGACCATTTTATATTTCCAGTCACAATGTCTGAGAGATCCAGGTTTTTTTTATCCTCCCTGACACCTGGCAAAATCTGTCCTCTTTATTCTAGCTATTTTAGTGGGAATGCGGTGGTGTCATATTATGCATTTAATTTCTGTTTCCCCAATGACTAATTCTTGTGAGAATCTTTTTATGTGCTTATGTGCCCTTTAAACATTTTCTTTGGTTATGGGTCTGTGTAAATTGTTTTCTATTTATTTATCAAGTTGTTTGTCACCATTACTTCATATGAATTTTTAATATATTTTCAATATAAATACTTTATAAGATTTACACTTTTTTTCTTTTCTTGTTTTAATAAAATTAGGGTGTATAAGTTGAATTGCATTACATGTACATATTGTACAGTGGTGAATGAAGTCTGGGGAGATTTATATTTTGAAAACATTTTTATTTCTTTTCTTCGATTATTTTATTGACTAGACACTCCATTCCAACGGTGACTAGCAATGTGGGGACATATTTCCTTGCCTTGTTCCTACTTTTAGCTTTTTAGTAGCTGCCCTATATTTTATAACATACATTTCTAACTTATCATAACCTATTTTAGTTAGTATTTACTGGTCGAAATATCAAAACTTATAACAGGATAACTCCATTTATTTGTTCCTTTCTTTCTGCTAGCCTCTTTTTGCTTTAAATGGTCATATAGTTTTTAAGAAATCAAGAAACAAAGAAAATAACATATGGCAATATTTTCTGATTACCCTTATGTTTACCACATGTAGTGTCCTTTATTTCTTCCTGCCCAGCTGAGTTACAATCTAGTGTCATTTCCTTTCAGCCTGAAGGGCTTTTTTCAGTATTTATTATAGAACAGGTCTCTATTTAGCTTTTGCTTTTTTAAATTTAAAATTGTCTTTACCTTTTTTTTTTTTTTTTTTTTTTTGAGACAGAATCTCACTCTGTTGCCCAGGCTGGAGTGCCATACAGTCAGCCTAGCTCACAGCAATCTCAAACTCCTGGGCTCAAGCAATCCTTCTGCCTCAGCCTCCCAAGTAGGTGGGACTACAGGCATGAACCACCATGCCTAGCTAATTTTTTCTATATATTTTTAGTTGTCTGGCTAATTTCTTTCTATTTTTAGTAGAGATAGGGTCTCGTTCTTGCTCAGGCTGGTCTGCAACTCCTGACCTCGAGCGATCCTCCCGCCTTGGCCTCCCAAAGTGCTAGGATTACAGGTGTGAGCCACCACCCCCGGCCCTTTACCATGTTTTTTAAGAGCCAGGTTTGCTGGCTATAGAATTGTTGGTTGACAGTTGGTGTTGTGTGTGTTTCACTTTCTACTTGTCATCCCATTATACTGGGTATGTGCACCTGTGTGTGTTTTATTTTGAACTTGTCATTCTATTACCTCCTGTTCTCTATTGTTTCTAATGACAAATCGATCATTAACAAATTATTGTTCTCTGTATGTGTGGTGCCATTTTTCTCTTGCTGCTTGCTACTTTTAAGATTTTCTTTTTGGTTTTGGCTTTCAAAAATTTGATTATGGTATTTCCATATCTAATCTTCTTTGTTTTGGTCTTTCATGGCTTTTATTGAACAAATTAAATTTTTAAATTAAAGTTTTCATCCAAATTTTAGAATTTTTCATCCATTATTTTTTCCAATTTTTTTTCTACTTCTTTTTTTCTTTCTCTTTATTTTTGGGAATGTTATCCATATGTGGGAATGCATGATATTGGTCCACAGTTCTCTGAGGCTCCTTTCATGCTTCTTGCAACTTTTGTTTCTCTTTAGTTTCAGACTAAGTAATTACTACTAATGTGTCTTCAAATTCAATGAGTCTTTCTTCTGCCATCTGAGAAACGCTGTTTAACATATTTAATAAAATTTTCATTGTAATTATTCTACATTTCATCTCCAGAATATCATTTCATCATTGTAGCATATTTCCAATAGTTTTAAAAATATTTTTTATTTAATTAAAGATATTTAAAATAGTTGCTTTGAAGTATTTATCTCCATAGTCCAACCTATGTGACCACATTGAGTCAGTTTCTATTGGATGCTTTTTTTTATCTAGTTGATTACGGGTAACATTTTCATAATTTTTTTTCTAACCATTTTTGTTTGGAAACTGTATATGATAGCTCATACTTTGAAGCAACTCTTCCTTCTTCATTATTTTTAAAAAGTTATTGGTTTTTTGTTTGCCTGGACTCAAATAGCAGAGGAAGGCCACAAACTTCCACCATTACTGCTTGATGAAGTAACAGCTTTTCCCAAAAATGTTTCTAAATGTGCATTTTTTTGAACAATTTGTTCCAGTTTTATATTTTCTGCACAGGAGAATTGTCCAGGCATATTTATGCCACAATTAAAAGACATAGCTCCCTGAATAAGGTTTTTAATGAACACATTGAAAATATTTTGAAGAGAATCACAATGTATTTTCACTTACGGATCTTCTGGGATAAAGAAAGTAATATGCTCACAGATACTAAATAATATTAAATTAGCAAATCACTAATGATCCCATGCCTTAGTCTTTCCTGGTATAATTTTATACCAAAAGAACATTTTCAACACTAATAACAGAGTTTCAGTTTGCCCTCTAAATAGTATTTCAAAATTGTTTCTTTCAGACTGTGAAATCTTTGTTTCAATAGTTCTCCTCTCAAATTATCTAAATTTTTAAGCTAGTTTTGATAATAATGCGATATGACAAAATATCTCTACATTTCTATAATACTGTACAAAAAATCTTTATTATTTTAACATAAGAATGTATCTTCACATCTATAATTTATCTTAGAGATTCCTTGATTTGTTAGTTCGGTCCTGTGTGGTATCTGGAGATAGTATTTTTTTCCCACCATGTATTTTATAGACAGAAACATATAAATTAATCTATTTCTTAAGTATTCTGAGAAGTTTCCACAATTCGTCTCAATATTTCACCTCTTGACAACCTGGTAGTTCCCTTAGATCTTTAATAAATCTCTCAAATGCCAGGTTTATTTCTTTTTGCCATAAGATTAATACATATGGTTAGGTGATTTCCATCTTTGAATCGGAGTTGACATAAAATTTTATTTTGCTTTATTTTGGTAAGGAATTAGTTCCCTGGAGTATTTCTTAGACCCAAATTGATCAATACTTCAAATTAAGTTCTTTTATAACAGCGTTTTAAAAACATTAGATAATGCAAGGACTATTTGAAGGTATGTTTCAAAGAGGATACAGTACTTGTGTTAAAATTACCCTTGTTTCTCCTACAAAAGGTTCTTTTATAATAACTTGCTTCCTCAAACTTGCAAAAACTTCTGTTGTAGCCAACCCTAACATAGAATCATCCAGGGACTTCCGGGAAATGTGGTTTGGGCATAGCTAAGTTGACAGTATAGAGCCACCTCCCCTGGATCCCTTTCTCTAGAACTTAGTTAAAACATAATCAGCTTATTATATGTGGCATTTCTTGGGGTTGTGTGTATTCAGCTAATATTGGTCTCTGAGAAATGGTTTGACGCTATGTTTCAGCTGTGATTAGATCACATCCCCAAGGAATTTGACTATATTTTTCTTTCATTAGCCTGGAGAGTAGAATAGTTATAATCACAGTGGAAATCTATGAGACATTAAGAACTTAATCCTAGATAACTAAAAGCAATCTGGGACCTCGGGGTTATCTAAAGATAGAATCTCAGGGAAAACATTATGCTTTCACTGTTAAAGAAGCTAGTTATTCAGACAACTTTATATTTTTGTATATTAACTTTATTTGAAGATTAATGTAAATATTAACTTTTAATTCACTTCAAGTTTGGAAATAAATTGAAAATAAGACGTCTCCTTCAAATCTATCTAAACAAGCCATTCCTTATTACAACTTGTTATTACCAAATTGGTAGCGACTGACCAGTTTTAATTAATGGTACCTCTCAACGGATCTTCAAACCTAGATGTACGTCACTTTACAAGATAGTTCAGTCTCAATGTCCTGTAGGAATCTCCAGCTCATAATATAAAACATTTCCTTCCTGAAGAGTTCAAGTCTAAGCCTTCGAACCAGGGACACATTCTCAAATTCTCATTTCCAATGTATTATCTCCATTGAATTCAGAATTATCTATCTGGAGCATAAAGATGAATGTCCTTAGTAACATCAAGCTGGTCACAATTTCTTGTACATCGTGTATTTTGTGTCCCCATTCTTTTACATTACTACTTCTATCTATACATCCCTTGTGCACTAGAGAACATCTCCTCTAATTCAAGACATAGTTCAAATGTTACCTCTTCTGAAATACTGTATTATTGATACTCTTTCATTTTGCAGGGAAAGGATATTCTCATATCACTGTCAGGAAAGTTAGTTTATGGTAAATGATATGGAAATTTCAGGCATCATTTATTTAGCTGTATAGGCAACCGAAATCCTACTGCTTATACATAGAAGGTGTATGATTAATGAATAAAATTGTTAGCTGTTTTATGCTATAAAATCTTTTTTATATTTTTTAGTGTATCAATTTCTGGTAAGTCCCATTCTAGATAAACCCAGGGTAGTTTATGTACCTGAATAATATTACAGGATAGTACTTTATTCTTAAGTAACATATATTCCAGGACACTTGAGGGATGAGATATTTACAATTCATGCATTCTCCCCCATATTTATGTACTCATCCAGTAGCTATTTCTTACATTTCTGCTGGATGTGCTTAAGGATAAAGAAAGATGTTCCAAGAGAAACATGGAAAATGCAATATGCAAAGACTATCAAAACACCACAACTGAGCCCTGAACATACGTAAAATAAGTATCCTAAACCCTGATTTAACTGGCTTGAGTGATACATTGGTTAGGGTTTGACCAGGGTAGTACACCATTGCGAGTAATATGAAAGAGTGGGTTTACTACAGGAATGGAATTATAAAAATGTGGAAGCTGTTGAAGAATTCTAGAGACTTGCCTTACTAGGTCTGATGGTAAATCTAAAATTACCGTAGGTCAGTACAGTTGACAAGCAGAAAAATGTTTGACCTGAAGATGGAGGAAAGTAAAGACAAAGTAGAACTGAGAAGGCCAAACTGAAGCCCTGAACTTACGTACAATAAATGACTCAGTTGGACTATGTGTGTATGCCTTTAACTGCCTCCAACCTTAAGGATGCTGGCTCTGGCAGAAGTTGCTAGCACCTATCCCCACTGCGCTGCATGGGTGCCTGAACCATGACTGGAGAAGCTGATGCAGGAGAGTTTGGGGGATCTAGAGTAGCTACAGACCCAAAGGGTAAATCAATATATTGGCTACCTATGTAAACTCTAGTGATGCACAGAGGATTATGAGAACCTTCAAAATGAAGTGTCTCATGCTTCTTTCACATCTTCAAACTTGCAAAAATTTCTGTTGTAGTCACCCTAATACAGAATCACCCAGGACTTCTGGGAAATGTGGTTTGGGCGTAGCTAAGTTGACAGTATAGAGCCACCTCCCCTGGATCCCTTTCTCTAGAACTTAGTTAAAACATAATCATCTTATTATAAGTGGCACTTCTTAGGGTTGCTAGTGTTTGAGTTGTTCAGGAAATATTTGCAGACAAATAGGACTGCGAAAAGTAGGGCTTTTAAACACAGATTTTTTTTTTGTATTTTTTATTTTTATTTCAGGGTATTACAGGGTTACAAATGCTTTGGTTACATAAATTGTCTCTGCACGGCCTGAGTCAGAGCTACGAGCATGCCCATCCCCCAGAAAAAGTGCACTGCATCCTTAGGTATGAATTTACCCAACCCCTCTTCCCCCAATCTGCCTGACACCCTATGAATGTTACTTCCCATATGTGCACATTAGTGTTGATACATTAGATTTAATGGTGAGTACATATGGTGTTTGTTTTTCCATTCTTGTAATACTTCACTTAGAAGAATGGGTCGCAGCTCCATCCAGGATAATACAATAGGTAGTTGACCATTTTTTTTATGGCTGAGTAGTACTTCATGGTATACATACACCACATTTCATTAATCCACTCATATATTGACAGGCACTTGGGTTATTTGCACATCTTTGCAATTGTAAATTGTGCTGCTAGAAACATTCAAGTGCAGATTTCTTCTTTACAGAATGTCTTTCTTTTTCCTTCAGGTAGATACCCTGTACTGGGATTGCTGGATCAAATGGTAGTTCTACTTTTAGTTCTTTGAGGTATCTCCATTCTACTTTCCATAGAGGTTGTACTAGCTTGCAGTCCCACCAGCAGTGTATGACTGTTCCTATCTCTCTGCATCCATGCCAACATTTGTTGTTTTGGGACTTTTTGATAAAAGCCATTCTCATTGGAGTTAAGTGATATCTCATTGTGGTTTTGATTTGCATTTCCCTGATGATTAGAGATGTTGAGCATTTTTTCATATGTTTGTTGGCCATTAGTCTTTCTTCTTTTGAAAAGTTTCTGTTCATGTCCTTTGTCCAATTTCTAATGAGGTTATTTGATTTTTTCTTGCAGATTTTCCTGAGTTCTACGTAGATTCTAGTTATCAGCCTTTTATAGGATGTATAGCATACAAATATTTTCTCCCAGTCTGTAGGTTGTCTATTCACTCTAATGATAATTTCCTCGACTGTGCAGAAGCTTTTTAATTTAATCAGGTCCCATTTATTTATTCTTGTTGTTGCTGTGATTGCTTTTGGGGTTTTCTTCAAAAATTCTTTGTCTAGGCTGATGTCTATAAGAGTTTTCACAACATTTTCATCTAGAGCGCTTATGGTTTCATGCCTTATGTTTAAGTCTGTTACCCATTGCGAGTTGATTTTTGTGAGAGGTGAGAGGTACGGGTCCTGTTTCAGTCTTCTGCATTGGATTATCCATTTTGCCAGCACCACTGAATTCAATTTCTCCGTTAATCATCTTATTTTAACACAATAAAAATAAAGCCTTGTCCCATATGAGGATTTCAATATTTTTCTTATCTATCAATTTCTCTGCCTAGTAGGAGTCTTACATAATGTAGACATACTGAGCAGTTTAACTTTATAAAAATAAGTACCTGTTCATAATTGCATGATGAGTTTGAGTATATCTAGAGTTTAATTAGTGTTTAGTGTCACTTTAAAATATGACATTAAATTTCATACTTACGTTTTCTAATGCCAAATATACAAAAGCACCATTTATATTTATGTGGCCAAATCAGAAGAATTACATGCATTTTTAAAAAGATACTATATTATTTATGAATAGAACAGAGTATAATCTGATAATGACTTTCTTCTACAAATTGCTGGCATAAAATGTAATTTTGTGTGGAAAAATAATCTAGCTGTATAATCTTTTGTTCCCATCATGGGAATCCTTTATTTTGTTATCATTTTAAGTGAATTAATAAGTTTTATTATTTATGGTTGAATTTGTTGTAAAGTCAACTCATGAAATGAAATTAAATCTCTCTCAATATTATAAATTACTAACAGCCTTTTACAATCAGAGAGATCAGTTAATTGGCATATTTATTTCCACTTGGGTATAATAATTAAGATAATTTTCACTTATTAAAACAAGACATTTTGTAAAAGTGTGAAATCTACTGATTATTTCAAAAAATAAAATGAAAATTTTAATTCCTATCATAGCCTGAAGAAACAACAATAACAAAAGCAAACTCCAAATCTTTCCCTAAGTTTACTTGTTCGATACAGTAACTTTAAACTGGCCATAAAACAGAATTTCAAGCTCCCATCTAATTATAAAAATATCAAAAATTCAGATAATTATTGAAGGTAAAAATCTCAATTTCATAATCAATGATTGCTTGTATATATGTATATACATATGTATATTATATGTTTGCTTCCATCGTATACAATGTGCATATTCTTTTTTTTTTTTCCTACGACGAGGGTAGAATACTAGAGTCATTTGGCAGATTACATTTTTAAAAGATAGCTAAAACGATATCTCCCATTATACATTCTCTTCTTTCAATGCACTCTTCTCATTAGACACTCTGCTCATTGTGCAGTGGAGTCTATTTCTTACTCATAAATCAAGGTTGTTTTATGGATATTGCAAAAGTGATGCTATGTGACTTTTAAAGCTGGGTTATGGAAGACAAACTAGTTGCTATTTGATTCTGTTGAGGCAGCTTTTCTTGGAACTGAATCACCATGTCTTGTGGAAGTCCAAGTAGATTGTGGAAAGGTTCACATGGAGAGAAAATGAGACCTCCCTCCCTTCCCTCATCCCACTTCCCAACACACACATTCACTCTCTCTGTCTCTCTCTGTCTCTGTCTCTCTCTCTTTCTCTCTCTCTGGCTCTAGCTGAGTTCCCAGGCTGTAGCCAGTACCAATTAACGGGCTATGTGAGTGAATCATGTTAAAAGTAGATAATCTGGTCCCCTTTCAAGCTGCCTCAGATGAAGCCATATGGAAAGAGACAAAACAACTTTACGAAGTCTAAATTCAGATTTCTCAACATAATAAGTGATTATTTTATGTCATACAATTAGATCATAAAAGGGAACTGAGTTTCCACCTGATTCACTTGGAATACTTGCCTTTGGAGCCCTCAGTGCCATGTGAGAAAATCCAAGGCTACTGTCCTGCCAGGATGCTCAGATCACATGGATAGCCTATGGGTAGGTGATAGATCATCAGCTAGTTGACCGTCCCAGCTGAGTGAGATCACCAGAGATGGCCATCAACCATCAACTGCTAGGCATGTGAATAAGGAAGTCTCCAGATGGGTTTAACCCTGGCTCTCCATTCACTGCCAATCTGTGACTCTTTCCTGCTTAGTGTTACATAACAGGGAGCAGAGAGAAGCTACCCACACTGTACCCATTCTGAATTGATGTCTCACAAAGTCTTTGAGCATGATAAAATAGATGTTTTAAGGCATTAAGTTTTGGGGTAATTTGCTAAATGTAAGTAGATAGCCAGAATAAATCATAGTACTAGGAATGGGATGCTCCCTTTACAAAATCTAACATACATTGCAATGGTGTTGGTATTTCTTGGTGGCAGGAGCTGTGTGGGCATTGAGAAGACCATCAGGGAACTTGTGAAGGATGTCAAAGAGGGTGTTAACAAAAGCTTAAAGGATCTGGAAAGACTGTAGGCAGGCTTAAAGGAAACTGAAGAAAA
>RJWJ010035148.1:0-16828 GCA_004363605.1 Indri indri
TTAACTTTTCTCTCTCTACTGGATCATTCCCATCAGCACACAGATATGCCCTAATATCTTTAATCTCAATTTTTAAAAAACATTCTTTTGATGCTCCAACTATCCCCTCCAACTAATACCCCATTTTCCTTCTTCACTTCAAAGCAATACTTCTTTAAAAAGTTATCTGCAGTCACTCCTTCTATTTGCTCACCTCCATTCTTCCTTTAGCCCACTCCAGTTGGGATTCCATTGCTCATTACTGTCACTCTACTGAAGTGGCTTTTGTCAAAACAACCAGTGACTTCCATACTGCTAGATATGGTTGTCACTTCTCAGTTCTCATCTTAACTTGATCTCTTAGCAGTTTTTAATAAAGTTGACCATATTCTTTTTGAAACTTACTCTTCTCTTGGTTTCCATAACTGAACACCCTTCTGGTTTCCCTCCTACATTCCTGGCTACTTCTCCCAGTCTCCTTTGCAGCCTTCTCTGCCTTTCCTCAACCCTTCTAAACACTGAGGACCATGCAGTACCCACTTTCCTGTCTACATTCTCTACCTAAATGATTATATTCAGTACCATGGTTTTAGATACCATCCAGATAGGGTAAGTCACAAATTTATGTCACTAGCCCTGATCTTTCGCCTGAGCTCCAGCCTGTGTCCAGCTGCCCACAGCTTCTAAGAAACACCTCAAATTTAATATGACCATCATAGAACTCTTCATTTTCTTGCCAAAACTTGATTTCCCCTTGTTGTCCTCATGTCGGAACATAACATCAGACTGTATCTCATTGCTCAAAAAGAAAATTTAAAAATTATCCTTAGTCCCCTGTTTTCTACTTTCTGCATTCAAACCAAGACCTATTGGCCTTCAGAGTTGGAAGACTGAATGAGATAAAGTACTTAATATAATGCCTAGCCACTAAAAAGAAATAAACTATAGCTATTATTTTGTTGTATTTAATATATAGTGATTGTGTAAAATTTTAACTATATTAGTTACCTTTGCTTAGAGTATTTGATACTTTTTTTCAGTTGCAGGAAAATACGCATTTGTATACTGGTAACATAGTCCCATGAGTATTGTTATATGTAGGCAAGTATAGGATTTTTTGCTTTGGCTCTTTCTTAGAGATGTGACAGTCTCTGAGTATTTTTTAAACAAATTCATAATGACTTAATAAGATGGAAAACTCATTTTTAACTTATAGGTAAATGTACTTGTACTTACTTTCTAGGGATCCCCTTCTTAATATCTAAATGCCTAGAAAATAGGAACTCCTACATGACTAGAGTTAGCACCTGTTTCTTTATCTCTTAAGCCTCCCTCAACCTACCCAATCTATTTTCCATTCCTATTATCCTATTGATTTTGCCATCCCTAAAGTCACCAGAGTCCTTCTAGTTGCCAAATTTAATAGCCTCTTTTTTGGTCTTCTCTTCTGCCTGTGAAGATTAAATATGAAAATCCTTTTCTTCATTATAGATGAAAAGCATTTCTTAAACCTGTAAAATAAATGTTACTATTACTATAATTCCCTTAAGAGTCCTTATTGTAATTATTATATAGTATAGTTTCTTTTTCATAGTACATTTTAAAAATTGAATTAAACCAATAGAAATGAACTTTCATCTTAAGGATCTGATACTGATACTAAGTATCAGATACTATTGAGGTGAAGATGGCCTTTTAAAACATTTCTATTTATTTGGCTTTGAGAGGCTTTGCAATAGTGTCTCCGTGTACCTCCATCCATGTATTTAGCTCCATCCAAAGGATGTTTAAATTAAGATGCACTGCAGCTGGGCTCGTTGCTAATTTGAGATTGAGAAATTATTTGGCTCAGCCACACAACCAACCTTGAAAAGAAAAAATAGGTTTGCTTGAAAAGGAGCGTATTGTGGTCAAAGAAACAGTACCCATTGGTTTTGTGGAATATCTGATACTCCACTGTAGTAACAGAGAATCCAAGTAATGGTTTTAAGGTATCACAAGTTAATTGGCAGTTTCAAAATCCAAGTCCAAGTCATTTTTCTTAGAAAAAGGAAATATTAAGATGTGCCAAGTAATATGCTAGCTATACCCTTTACAAATGTTATCTCATTTAATTCTCACAATATCACTACAAAGTAAATGTTTTTATGATCTTAACCTTTACAGCTAAGGGATTTGAAGTTCAGGAAGTCCAACTAGCCAAAAAATGAAACATTTTCTGAGCACCTCCCTTCCAACCCTGTCCTTGTACTAAAATGCCCTTCCTTTATGCTGCTGTTTTTACCCTGAACGTATATCTTTATCTTAATATTTA
This sequence comes from Indri indri, assembly GCA_004363605.1. Classification (NCBI taxonomy): domain Eukaryota; kingdom Metazoa; phylum Chordata; class Mammalia; order Primates; family Indriidae; genus Indri; species Indri indri. The sequence goes on from RJWJ010035148.1 coordinate 2,294, forward strand.
TTATATTTAAATGGCATTATGTTTATTTATCTGTCTCCCACACTAGAAAGCTCCTCATGGGTAGGAACACTGTCTTATTTACCAGTACAAGGCCTTGAACATAGAACGCTCTCAATAAATATTTATTAGACAACAGATTTGAGCTTAGAATTCAAGCCTAACTCTGTCTTCATCATCACAGGCACACAGATTCATTTATCAAGATAGTCACTCTGCTTTAAGGAAGCTTTGGGAAGAAAAATTAAGCAAGTTCTGAAGATCTTAGCAAATTTTTTTTATATTGAAGAAAGCTGATGCTTTGGAAACTTTCTCTACCAACTAAAAATGAAACTGAAACATTAAGGCTTACACATACATCAAAGGAGAGATAGCAAGATTGTGGGTTGCTTTATTTTCCAGGAGCTTTATGGGTGTGCATAATTTTAAATCCACACTGCAAACTGGAGGAAAAATCCTGTTGGCTGCAGCAACTGCAGAAGTGGAGTGACCTGGATGTCTGTCCCCTGGAGGATGGAAACTATGGACATGAGCTGCCCAACATCACCAATGCACTTCCCCAGAATGCCAATCACAGCCCAGGTGAGCCAAGTGTCCTTTTAGGTTTTTTGTGCCTGGAACTTCAAGGTGGGAGGGTAAACTTTAGAAGAAAAGGAGCTAGATAGCCTTTTGGTTGTTAGAATTGCCATTTAAATAAGAAAAGCTTGTCTTTCTGTTCATCTTGAAATGGCAAGCCTTAAATAAGGATAAGATTTTATCTTTTCCATTGGGGACGCTGTCCTTTTCCACATCTGGAGTGTCCTTACAGTGCCCAGCATACAGTCCTAGATAGAGCCCTCTGCATGACTCCTCTCTACCCTTCGGGTTTTTCATGTCTAATGGAGCTCAGCCTCAGTTGGGGTTGGTTGTAGCTCAGAAAACCTAACTCAGGGGAGGAACAGAAGGTCTATAAAAATCAGTTTTAAAAAGTGTCCTGACCATAGCTTTTCTTAACCTTTCTCTGTTTTCCTCAAGTTTTTATACACAAATGTCTGGGTGGGGTCATCCTCCCAAGTTACTGCTAGGACTCTTGCCTCATTTTAAGACAAATCCAGTACAGTGATACTATACCCTCCATCCTGGGAGCCCACTGGCCTTGAGACATCCCTGGGGTTCAGCATTCACATCAGTTTTAGTTCATGTAACTCAGGCTATTTGATGTTGGCAATCGATTGTTCTTTAGCCCATTGAGAGCCTTTATTGGTAGATTTTTTTCAGATACTGATTTTACACTTGGTCCCTTTTATTTTAAATGATAACTCTATTGCTATTTTAATCTCAAGGAGGAAATCACTTAAATTATTGTTTTTGTTTGGTCATCTTTTACTGTACCATAATTAGTTGTCAGTATATTTAAGACAACTAAGGTAATGAAAGGTGAAAGCTGTAATTTTGCCACTTCTTTACCTGTTCCTGGCACTCATCTATCTTCTGTAACACAGGAAGCCACCATTTTGGTATTGGCTTTGGATGGCATAGAGAGGGTCATATGCATGCAGATACCTACAATCAGGCAGTTTCTTCCCTGTGATCATATATTGGTTCTTTGTTGTTATTGGTTCTCCTTTGAAGATGCTGCGTTCTCTGTAGTCTTCTCAAGTTGTGATTGATGTCTCTCTCACATCCTTTTGCTATAGGGCTGGAGAAGCTGTAGGATTCCTGCCTGTTCTTCACTGCCATTTTTACATCATTGTCCTTCCCACCTTTCTAAAATACCTGCCAGCTTTAAAGTTTATGCTATCAAACTATACTATCTGCTCCCCTCGTGGTTTTTGTCATCTGTATACTTCTGGGTCAATCCCCTTCATTCCTTAAAGATTTTTAGCTATTGGCTTACTAACACTGCTCTCTGTCACTATCCTATCATAATTCTTGATGATTTTGATAGCCACATAGATGACCCTTCCAAAACCCCGGCCTCTCAATTCTTTGACCTCCTCTTTTCCAATAGTCTCATCTTCCACCATAATTTAGTCATTCAGTCCCAAAGTCACTACCTAAACAAGGTCATTACCAATAACTGTACTCTTCATAATCTCAATTCTAAGCATCACCAATTACCACCACCAATCTTTCTAGCTTATTCTCTTTGGTATCCCAATTCTAGTAATTCTATGACCCACTAGGAATATTTATTTTACCACTTCTTCACTATCTTAATAGCTTCATTTTCCTTCTCATCCAGGTTAGATTCCTTGGTACATCATTATAAACATTCCTCACTCCTTTACATACACACTCAACTCCCTTTTTCCTTTTGTTACTCATGTGACAAAACCCTAAACTTAGTTCATTCCTACCTTCTAATTACTTGGTGCTCACACTTGCACAGTTGAGCATAACTGGAAAGAAACAACCGTAGTAACCTTGTCTTATTTTAAATTTATGACCACTAATTTCGAGTGGGTCCTTAGTGTTTTTCTGGACATCTACTACATTTCCCTACTCTGTGCCTTCTTTCACTCTTCTAAATTACTATTTTACACCATCTTTTCCCTAAAACTTTCTGTACTTCCTCCCCTTCTTCACTTTCAACTGAGTCTTGCTTCCTGTTCACTGAGTATGTAGAAGCAATCAGAAGAGAATTTCTAAAACTCCATCACTACATCTGTGGCGGTGGGTCAAAAGAATTCCTGTCCTAGTGTTTCAAAGAATTACTGCCTCTGCCCATCTACTCTGCCTCTTCCCCTCTTGCTGTTTGTGCTTCCAAGTCCACGCCCCCGAGATTGTCAAGATCCTATTCCATCTCTTTTATCCAGGACGTTGCTCTAGGGATTATCTCCTATCTCTCCTGCATTACAAATTTTTCCCTCTTCATGAATTATTCCTAAATGTATGAGCACATTGTTATATCTCCCATCCCAAAACAAAACAAAAAACACTCTTGAGATTCCACATGCCTCTCTGGGTGGTAGAAATAGGTAGGGTAGAGGGGGTGAAGAATCAAGAATGACTCCAAAGTTTTAAAGACAGAGTTGCCATGTATATGGACATAGGGAAGACTGCAGCCCTTTTCCTGAAGACAGGTGGCATGGTAAGACTCCCGTGAGAAAATAAGTTAGTCTTTTGTCAGCATCAGTTTTTCTTATTGGGGAATAAGACTGTAAACCTGTAGATATCAGTGTGATAAGGGTACCAGAATATACAGGGCCTCAACTCTTTTTGAGCATCTAATATGAATTTCATGGAAGTCCTTAGTCTGATAAGGGTCACACGGTAAATGAAACAAGTTATAGACTGGCTGGGGAGATTACCTAGCTGCTTCTCTCTACCTCTGTAGAAGCAGTTTGTATCCTTATGATTGAGCAGCTGAACACCACTGCCCCTCTTCTCCCTCATGTGGCTCTGGGTCCCAGCAGCAATTACCTTTCTGTAGAAGGAGGAAGGCAACCTTAGATCTCTGTAGAAAGTTTCTCCCTAACTCGGAGGGCACACACACACTAAAAGCCTATCCAAGAAGGAGGCAACACAGCAAATACCTGGAGAGAGAGCAGAATGGCTGCTCTCACTGCCCACATGCTATTCTTTTGGCCAACCTCCTACCCTGAAGAAGACCCAGGGGTTAAAATTTCAGATTACCCATTGTCGTACTGCTGCATGTTTTTCTTTCCCCAGACTCTTTATCCAGACCAAGACGAACAGTGTTCACTAGAGCCATCGAGGGCCGTGAATTACATTGGCAGGATGGCCACCTACAGCGAATAATCAGCAGTGATATCTATACAGCTCCTGCCTGCCAGCGGGAAAGTGAGAGACTACTCTTTAATTCCCAAGGCCAGCCACTGTGGCTGGGTAAGTCTAGCCCTCTTCTACTCTAAGAATTTCAGAGCTCAACCTCACCTGATGCCAGGCCCAAATGAGCCATCTACATAGGTACCAGCAACTCCACCTACAATTCGGACTCAGGATATTTATGTGAAGCCTAAGCCATTTGATTTTTTTTTTTTTTTTTTGACAGGGTCTCGCTCTGCTGCCTGGGTTAGAGTGCAGTGATGCGATCATAGCTCACTGCAACCTCAAACACCTGGGCTCAAGAGAGCCTCCCAAGTAGCTGAGACTGCAGGTGCATGCCACCACCCCCAGCTAATTTTTGTATTTTTTGTAGAGATGGCGGTCTTGCTGTGTTGCTAAGGCTGGTCTTCAAGCGATCCTCTGGCCTCAGCCTCCCAAAGTGCTAAGATTACAGGCGTGAGCCACTGTGCTGGCCCTGCCATTTGCATATGTACTCAGCTGAGGTACAGTGACCTCAAACAGGAATTTATATCCTGTCCCCTAAGCTTTGGGAGGGGAAAGGAGTTAATACATATCAAAGAGTACTAACAAAGCAATTAGACATCAGTTCACAGGCTCTCTCAGTCAGTAGTCACCGAGCAGCATTGTATTTTACTGTGAAATTTTGTTTTGCTTAAAAGCCACTAAGTTTGAAACTTAAATTACCCTGTGCTAGTCAGCTGCATTTGTCACCAAGCTGTCTTCTTTTCCTCCTTCCTACCTACCTTCCTTCATCATAACAGGATATAGCCATTTCAACATGAGTTTAAACCCTCCTCTGAAATAGTTTCCTGACTTTCCCTTAATCAGTCTGTCCTTGTTTTTATCACAGGATGCCCATTCCAAAATAGACATTCTTTTCAAAAGTATTCATTTTCCAAGTCTTATAACAATGACATACATTTTCATTGTCTTTTCCCAATTCCCTACCTTCATCTCTGACACCATATTTTTGTCTTTCTCGAGATCTTGCTGACTTTGAATATGTCCCTGTCTCTCTCTGAAAAGCCATAGCCAAACACACTATGGTGTCACCATCTCAAGTTCCCTCTAACTATCTTTCCTCTTCTCTGATCCAATACTTCTAAAGCCTAAATCTAACAGGCATATGAAAAAAATGTACATCTCGTTAATAAAAAAAGATGCAAATTAAAACAACACTGAGTTACCATATTTTGATTGTCAAATGGTCAGGGGTTTTTAAAATTAAGATGATTATTTTCTGGTACTGGAGCAGTTGCATGGAGATAGGTACTCTCATTTACTACTGGTAGTAGTGTAAATGCTTACAGCCTTTCTGAAGGGTCTTTTAGCAACACTTATCAAAAGCCTTTAAAATACATTCATACCATTTGATCCAGGAATTCTACATCTAGGAATTTATCCTGAGCCATAATTAACTAAGGATATGCATATAGCTGGGGGTTCATTAGACCATAGATATAAATAAGATACAGTGGGGAAAATTGGAAACCATCTAATGTCCAGCAACAGGTGATTGATTAACTCAGTGAATACACATATATTCAGTGGAATGATATGTAATCGTTTTTAATGTTATAGACATATGTTTAATAACATGGAAAAATATTAACAATATGCTAAATGGGAAAGCCAGTCACAAAACAATAATTGTGATATCATCCATTTTTAGTAAAAATTTAATAGAAAAGTCTAGGTAAATATACAGGAAGCTGGAAAGAGTGATTATTCGTGATTTTTATATTTGTTTATCTATATTTTCAAATTTTCTGCAATTCTATAATTTTTAGTGTTTAAAAGAAATCACAAAATAAAATATAAAGCTTGTTATAATCACCTACCTATCTATAAGCCTTTGGTAGTCTTCTGTTACCCCTAAGGTAAATCCAGACTCCATAGAATGGCATTCAAAGCTCTTTACGTTCCAGACTCTACCTATTCAGGCTGTCTCCACCACATAACCTAACTCAAGCTACACAGAACTATTTGCCATGCTCTGAAGATGCTATATCGAATACATTTTTATGCTTTTACTTATATGCCTTTGCTTATATGTTTCCCTTGCCAGGAATGACTTTCCCTATTTATTTACCTATTTAAAATCTTGCTTATCCTTCAAAGCACTGCCCAAACATTATTTTCTCTCTGTATGTATTTCTATCATGCTATTTCTTTTTAAATGTTTTATAATTATCTGTTTATGTATTATTTGTGAACTCTTTGAGGACAGTGACCATTTCTTAATCATCTTTGTACTTCCTTTGCCCAGCATACTACCTAGCATATAATAGGTTTTCAGAAAAGGTAGGATTCATTAAACAAATGAGGCTTTTCCCTTTAGGCAATTAATTGCTACCTTCATTAGGTTCCTATAGTACATGTTCACAAAGAGGTACTACATTTTATTATCCTAGTTGTATGTCCTAGTTCTATACCATACCACCATGCTAAGGCTGTGAGGTAGCTCTTACAAGATAGAACCCATGACTTAGTCAACTTTTTATATCCTTAAAGATGAAAACACAGTTCCTGGTATACTATAGATGTCTGATTGAATTTGAGGAACTGGACTAAACACAAACTCCCTTTATCAAGAATGAATTTTCCTGGTGGGGGGAGGGGGCAAGGGCAACATACATAGCCTAAACATCTGTACTCCCATAAAATGCTGAAATAAAAAAAAAAAAGAATGAATTTTCCTGATTTGAAATAGTAACTCAACCAAAATATTTTGTTCTTATTTGGTAGAGCATGTGCCTACAGCCTGTGCTCGGGTTGATGCCCTGCGTTCCCACGGTTATCCAAAGGAGGCCCTCAGACTCACGGTGGCCATTATTAATACTCTGAGGTTGCAGCAGCAACGGCAGCTGGAAATCTACAAGCATCAGAAGAAAGGTATAGTGATTTGGAGATTAGCCCCCTTAGGCCTAAGACTGATGAGGATGCTCAGAGGATACAAGGCCCAGAACTTAATTTTCATTAAATATTACGGTGTGGCAAGGGCTAGGGAATTCCAGGTCATTCCACCTGTGCGTGGAATGCCTCACTCTTATCTTTGTGAATCTTAGTTTTCTTATCTATAAAATGGGAATAATGCCTTCCTGCCTCCCTCGTAAACCAGTTGGAAGGCTCATTAAGATCTGGCATGTATTTTTGCCATTTTGCTGATAATCCCTAGAGAGGAATAAACTTGCAAAATTAATTTAATTTAAAAAAAAAAAGATCTGGCATGAGAAAACCCTTTTAAAACTGTAAAGCTATATCCACATATGCAGAACCAGCAGGCAGCCTCAATGCAGACCACATGACCTTGCAGCTGGCCAGTGTGCTTGTGGCCAATTATATCAATCCAAGGCAAGACAAGAAGGGAAGCTTTTCTTTGACTCTCAGGGTCAAGACCTGAAAGATAAGGAGACCCAGGCAGGGACAAAGAGCAGTGTGTCTCTATTACTCTCTAAAACTTTGACCTGCTTGTTTCCAGAACTGTTGCAAAGAGGAACCACAACCATCACAAACCTAGAGGGCTGGGTGGGCCACCCCCTGGATCCCATTGGCTGCCTGTTTCTCACTTTGACCGAAGCCTGCCGACTGAACGATGATGGCTATCTGGAAGTGTCAGGTACAGGGGTCAGCCTGAGGCAAGCCAAGAGTGCCCTTGGCAATCCTCTACTCCCTGCCAGACTGTGTTCTACCCCTTCTTGCAGCCTGTCATTTTCCTCTTGTCCAAAATGGACTGCCCCTGAGAGGTTTCCTCAGGCTCCCTCTTTTTCCCCAGGCTCCCTCTTTTTCCCGCCTTTCTTTCCCACCCTGTGTTCTGGCCCTGTCCTACTTGCCCATTTTACCTTGCTAGCCTTCCTTGCTCCTCTCTTTTCCCTACCAAAAATGCCTAAAGAAAGTGGTCCAAGGGGAATAAGATGGGATAGAGGAACTTCAGCAGTTAGAGGCCAGAACCTAGAGCAGTCTGAAAGTGGAAAAGAACTTCCACCAAGAATGCGCATATCTCTTGCAATTGCATAGTACTCCCTGGTTTCTTCTGAACTCCTTCCCTCTTAGTGGTTTGTACCAGTTTTATTAATACAAATGAGAAATAGAGGGCAATAATTTAATAGAGTCTCAAAGTAGCCAGGATTAGATAGAGACAGAATTGATTTTTCATTCCTTTATGCCATCACTATATTGTATTCACGTATCTACTTTAGTATTTAGCACACTAGGTTACAATTTGTTTACAAGTGAGCATCTCTTAATAAACTATCAGCTACTTGGAAATAGAAATGAAGATTTACTTATCTTTGTGATCTTAGCACTCAGTGTAGTACCTGCCATTTAATAGTCTTTCATAAATATTTATTGGATGGATGATGGAGAAAAGAAATCAAGACTCTAACTTTTAAACTGTGTTCTCTTCCTGAAATTATGAACCCAGTGGTGGAGCATATAAAATAATGATAACATAGAAGTTGTAAGTGTTACAAAAGTAAGAGTTTCACTGGATGGATTCAGATTCCTCTGGGTAGAGATATAAGGAGTGGCCCCAACCAAGGGCAGCCATTATCTTCTTCCTTTGATCCCAATTAGCCTAGCCAGTTCATATATTAAGAAAGAGGTGGGAATCTTTATGGCTCTGTGTAACATTTTTTCAGTATATTTTCCTTCCTCTTCTGGGGTTCCAGTTCAGCTTTTCTGTGATAGCTATTGACTATATCCCAAAAGCGGGAGGGAGAGAAAGACAGAAGAATCTGCTGGGCCTGACCTAAAGAACCTGCTGCCCTGTTGCCCTCAGATATGAATGAAAGCAGACCCCCTGTGTACCAGCATGTATCTGTAGCTGCAAGTTGCCCAAACAGCAGTGAGTCCTACCTGTCATTGGCCCTGGAAGTTGCTCTGATGGGCATGGGTCAACAGAGGGTGATGCCTGAAGGCCTCTACGCACAGGACAAGGTGTGCCGTAATGAGGAGCAGCTCCTAAGCCAACTCCAGGAGCTGCAGCTGGATGATGAGCTAGTCCAAACGCTGCAGAAACAGTGCCTCTTACTGCTGGAAGGTAAGTAGAGAAGGGCCTTTTGTCATGTTGTCTTTGGCCTGTGACCCTGTGTGCCCCTCTCTAACAGAACACACGTATAAGAACATTTATGACATTAAAACGTAGCGAAGGTTCCTATGGTTAGCAAACATGCATGGGATTCTGGGGCTCAAGTCCAAGCTGGCAAATGGAAGCATACCAAAAATAAAATAAAATAACTGACTGGCTTATCTTCTTCCTACAGGAGGCCCCTTCAGCGGTCTGGGAGAAGTCATCCACCGAGAAAGTGTTCCCATGCATACCTTTGCCAAGTATTTGTTCTCAGCTCTGCTGCCTCATGATCCAGACCTATCCTATAAATTAGCCTTACGTGCCATGAGGTGAGTAGCCCTTTCCTGAAATAGTTGCATGCACCAAAGCAGAAATCTCCAGTGCTCTTTCTTTGTTTATCCCACTTTCTTCTCTTTCCTTCTTTGTCTATTCTGTTGGATCTGCCACCAAGCCTACCTTAAAATGGCTCACATATTTTTATATGCTCTAAGATTCCTATCTGGGATTCCTTGTTGGTGACCCACTAGGCTCCCTGGATGTGCCTCATGGTTGATTGTCTGAGGGAGCCCCTGAAATATTAATAGATATGGAGCACCCAATCCCTGAGTCTCGCTGTTCTGGGGTCATTCAGGCAGGCCAAGAAGGGGTTTGAGCCCTTCCATAGCTCAACTGAGTCATGGTTGCCAGGCATGGGTCCCCAGAGGAATCTGAGGAACATAGAGATACATATGTTTACCCCAAGACTTGAGAACAATGAACTGTGGGCATCTTGTTTGCAGACTAGAATAGGATCCTTGGTTTAGGCAGGTGGACTTCTGGGATACAGCAAACTATACAGAAGAAAAATTTTAGTTAGACCATAAGGCTATGAGAACTCCTCAGCTAAAACAGGAAATTCCATGACATGTATTTCTAAAACTTTTATAAATAACCCTATGGCTCTCGAATTTCCTTTCAAATCCAATTGCAGTGTGGACTATTCAGCTTGAGTTCTGCAACTGCCCAGACATTCATCTCACATAGAGTATAGAACCATAGGTTTAGAAACCTGTAAAGCTCTTAGTTAATCCTTTCCTCTCCCCAGTTCCTCCCCTGCAAAGAGCAAGCTTCTCTAAGGTGGCTCAGAAGGCCAGGGTCTGGACAGTGGCTGATGACTCTTCTGGGTCTTCTAGGTTACCTGTTCTAGAAAACTCAACTTCTGCAGGCGACGCTTCCCACCCTCACCATATGGTGTCTATGGTGCCCAGCCGTTATCCTCGCTGGTTCACGCTTGGACACTTGGAATCACAGCAGTGTGAACTGGCCTCCACCATGCTGACTGCTGCCAAAGGTGAGCATAGATAGACCTTAGGCTCCAGCATCCCCATGTGCCTGCTCAGCCATGACCTGTCAAAGACTTGGCTGCAGTCTCCTGAAGAAGAGAAGCTATTTATTCTTTCTCAACCATTTAGAGTGATGGGGATCCTCACTTTTTATTTTTTTATTCCAGGGTATTGTGAGGGTACAAACATTATAGTTACACTTTATGTCTTTGCCTCACCCAAGTGCGGGTTAAAGGCATGCCCTTCATCCCCCTTAGTGCTCCCCGTGTCCTTTAGCTGTTGATTTGCCCCCCCATCCCCCTAATCCCTAGAGAGTATTTCTGCCATGTGATCAACCTAGTGTTGATCAGTTAGAACCAGTTTGATGGTGAGTACAAGTGGATCCCGTTCTTCTGCTCTTGTGGTGCCTCACTTTGGATAATGGGCTTAAGTTTAATCCAGGAAAGTGTAAGAAGTGCTAGATCACTGTCATTTCTTATGATTGAGTAATATTCCATTGTAAACATATACCAAATTTTAATAATCCACTCATGGATTGACTGGCACTTGGGTTGTTTCCACATCCTTGCGATAGTGAATTGTGCTGCCATAAACATTCGGGTGCAGATGTCTTTATCGTAGAATGTTTTGTACTCTTTTGGGTAGATGCCTAATAGTGCTATTGCTGGATCAAATGGTATGTCTATTTTTAGCTCTCTGAGGTATTCCCAAATTCTGGGATCCTCACTTTGATTGCTGCCATTAGAAAGAACACCGGGGGACAAGCCAAAACTTTGCCCTAGTTACCAATTATAGGACCCCGAGTAAATAGACTTAAATGATCTTTAGGTTAACTTCTAAATCTAACCTTCCATGTGATAAAGTTGCTCCACCTCTCTAAGCCTCAGTTTCAAAATCTGTAAAATGAGGATCGTTGTCAATGACTTGTCAGCTTCCTAGAGCCATTGGAAGATCTAATGAAGTGATGACTAAGATAGAGCTGCAGAACTCTTTACGGATAAGAATGTTGTGATTTTTCCATTGCCCTGAAAAGGTAAGTAGTCCAGAGTCACTCTCAGGCCTTAAAGCATGCATGCTGCCTGTTAGCTATGCAGGTCTTCCCACAAAAAGAAGTGAAAATAAGTCCTTATATGACTAACTATAAAATATAATACTAGCTAACATGGACTTGAGTATTTGTACCAGGAAACTGCATGGATTTTTGAAATTTTTTTTAATTAAAAATAGCTTTCTGTTGTATCATCTTATTGCCAAAAAAATGTTCAGTGCAGAAAAGGTAAGGATACAGTAAACCAATATAAAAAGGATCAAGAAACCAATACAAAATCGAACAAAGGATATGATCAGACAGTTCACAGAAAATTAGATACAAATGACTTTTAGACAATTAAAATGCCTGGTATCACTTGAAAAACACAAATTAAAATTATCCCGAAATAACATTTTTTACCAGTCTTATTGGCAAAAATCAACAAATTTGATAATAAGCATCTATGTAGGGGGCAGAAAGTAGGGGTTGCCTGGCATAGCATATCAGATTCCAAGCAGGGTAAGGAGGATGAATGATTCAGGTCCAAGAAATTCAATGAACCTAAAGCATAAGAAACATGAAGAAAACTATACCAAGGTACATCATAGTCAAATCGCTTAAAACCAGTAATAAAAGAGAAAATCTCACTTTTTTAAAAGCAACCAGAGGGGGGGAAAGAACATGACAAAGGACAAAAAATGAGTATGAGAGTAGATTTCTCATTAAGCCAGAAAACAGTGGAGAAAAATCTTTAAAAGCATTTAAACACACATACACACACACACACACACACACACACAGTCACCCTGGAATTCTATACCAGTGAAATTATCTTTCAAAAACAAAGACGAAATAAAAACCATTTTCAGACAACCACTAGAAAATTAGAAATCAATAATAAAAAGATATCTGGAAAATCCCTTAGATTTTTAGAAATTAAACCACACACCTCCCTCTATATGATTCACAGGCCAAAGGGAAAAAAATCACAAGAAAATTAGAAAATGTTTTGAACTGATTGAAAATGAAAGCACAATATATCGAAATCTGTGGAATGTAGGTAAACTTTTACTTGGAAATTTTTAGCAATAAATGCCTACATTTGGAAAGAAGAAAGGTTTCAAATTAGTCATCTCAGCTTCCACCCTAAGAAACCAGAAAATGAAAAACAAATGAAACCCAAGGTAAGGAGAAGAAAGGAAATAATAAAAGATCAGGGCAGAAATCAATGAAATAAAAAAAGCAGAGAAAAATCTGGCTGGGCACGGTGGCTCACACCTGTAATTCCAGCACTATGGGAGGCTGAAGTGAGAGAATTGCTTGAGGCCCAGTTTGAGACCAGCCTGGGTAACATAGCCATACCCCATCTCTATAAAAAAGGTTTCTTTAAAGAAAAATTAGTAAAACCAAAAGCTACTTCTTTGAAAAGATCAAATTGAAGTCTCTGTCTAGACAGATCAAGCAAAAAGGAGAAGAAAAACAAAAATTACCAATATCAAGAATGAGAAAGATGGCATCACTATAGAGTCTAAAGACATTAAAATGATTATAAGGGAATATTATCAATAACTTTATGCCAATAAATTCAACAACATAGATGAGATGGATTAGTTCCTTGAAAGACACAAACTACCAAATCTCACTCAAGAATGAATAAAAATGAGCCCGGGCATGGTGGCATGCACCTGTAGTCCCAGCTCCTTGAGAGGCTGAGGCAGGAGGGTCACTTGAGCCCAGGAGTTTGAGAGGTTGCAGCAAGCTATGACGACGCCACTATACTCTATCCTGGGCAACAGAGTGAGACTCTATCTCATTAAAAAAAAAAAAAAGAATAAATAAAAATGAACTAGGTATATACCCAAAAGAATTGAAAGCAGGGACTCAAACAGATACTTGTACACCACTGTTTATAGTAGCAGTGTTATTCATCAACAGATGAGTGGGTAAAAAAATGTGGCACATACATGCAATGGAATATTGCTCAGCCATAAAGAGAAATGAAATTCTGATACATGCTATAATATGGATAAACCTTGAAAAGATGGTAAGTGAAATAAGCCATATACAGAAGGATAAATATTGTATAATTCCACTTACATGAGGTAGCTAAAATAGCCAGAGCCAAGAAACATCATGGATTCTAAGCTACTGGGTGAACATTTGATGAGGAATGGGATATTTATGTCGTTTCACATTATCTCTTCACAAAATTCTTATTGATCATAAAGGAAAAAAGTATAATTTACCATAGAGTAGAGAAACTCGGCAGACATCTCTATGACCACATTGAGTGGTCACAGATAATATAAATTCATATAAAAAGAAAGTAGAATAGAATAAAAAGTAGAATACAGTAGAAATATATAGAGACAGAATTAATAGAGAAACTAGGAGAATGGAGAGTTATTATTTAATGGGTACACAGTATCCTTTTTGGATGATGAAAAAGTTCTGCGAAATGTAAAGTGGTGATGTTTGCATAACATTGTGAATGTACTTAATTCCACTGAAGTGTACCCTTAAAAATGGTTAAAATGGTAAATTTTATGCCATATACATTTTACCATAGTCTTTTTAGAAAGAATAAATAGAAATTAATTTCAAAGCAACTGAAGTTGTAGCTAAAAACTTTTCCATAAAGAAAATCCAAGACTAGTTGGCTTCACTAGTAAATTCTACCAAATATTTAAGGAAAGTATAATAACAATGCTACACAAACTCTTCCAGAGAATTGAACAGGAGGAAATATTTCCCAACTCAATCTATGAGGCCAGCATTACCCTGATACCAAAACCAGACAAAAGTCATTGAAAGAAAACTATAGACTAATAGCCTTTATGAGCATAGGTGTAAAAATTCTAAATTGAATTTGATAAAATATAAAAGGGATGTTATACTATTTCCAAGTAGGATTTATCCCAGGAATGTAACGTTGGTTTGACAGTCACAAATCAGTCCTATGCCAGGTGTGATGGCTCATGCCTGTAATCTCAGTACTTTTGGGAGGCTGAGGTGGGAGCATAGCTTGAGGCCAGGAGTTCAAGACCAGGCTGGGAAACATAGCAAGACCCTGTCTCTACAAAAAAATTAGCTGGGTGTGGTGGCTTCTGGGGAGGTGAGGCAGGAAGATTGCTTGAGCCCAGGAGTTTTCAGGTTGCAGGAAGCTATGATGATGCAACTGCACTTCAGCCTGGGCAACAGAGCAAGACCCTGTCTCTTAAAAAAAAGTCCTATAATTCACCATATTAATAGAGTAAAAAGGAAAACTCAATGTGATCATCTCAATGCTACAGAAAAAGCATATGATAAAATATAACATC
>RJWJ010035149.1:0-16832 GCA_004363605.1 Indri indri
CCCGGCCATCAAAAGGACATTATGCTATATATTTTATAATATCTAAAAACTCAACTAACAAAATGTGTTCATAATGTTTTCTTCTATCTTCTGCTCTATTAAGGTGACTGTCTTTCCTTTCAAATGTGTCTCCGAATCTCCTTTCATACCTATATATTGCCTTGTTTACTGTTGCTCTCTTTGCTTTTCAAATGCATATTCAAAGTTTGTTTACTTATGACTACAAGGGATTCCTTTCCCTGTGGATCCCAAAATAATTTCTGGAAAGATGTTGGTGGTAGGGTTGTGCTTGGGTTACATAGCAGAAAAGCCATAAAACTGACTGGTTAAGAACTAAGCTGAAATAGTCACTTGGCTTCTAGCTGGTTGCTGTTTTTTCATTTCTTCCTGCAGGTAGGATTTTTTATAAATGGCATGTCATATGTCAAAAAAGTTCTGAGCCTGTAGTTTTATTTCTAACACATTCCAACCTCTCTCCAAAGGGAGATGGATGGCGTGCCCTTCTCCACTCTTTCCCTTTTCTCAACCACTCACTCTCTCAAGGCTCACCCCACTCTCATTGCCCTTGGAGGATTGCCACTTCTCCCCAAATTGCCTGCTTTCACAACCTCCAACCTCCCTCTCTCCCTTCTGCCTATTTTGTTGTGTCTTGGACAGGGCTTCCCATAAATTTTATCTCCTTCACTCCCCAAGCCCACGGGCCATGACACACTCTTCCTTTCTACTCCTGTCAGTAAAACATGTGGAAGGACACAGGGGACTCATGCCAAAGTGAAGAGGTTTGAGTGGTAGGAAGCTGAACGAAAGTATAGAAAGTGTGGTCAAAGCTAGCTACCCCAAGATGACAGCAGTCAGAGATCAAGTTCAAATGAGGGTAAGAAGAGTCTGCTAAATATGGAGGATTTGTACTTGGGGAAAATGCTTTTTATCCACATCTCTTTTCTTCTTTGTGGAGAGAATCCACTATTATAGCTTGCCGTTTGATCCCTCATCCTTCCCCTCACTGGTGAAAGAGGTTTGACTTAGCTAACTAGTGAATTTGGGGAAATACACAGGTGTGTTCCTTCCTCTTTCCTTTTTTTTTCTTTTTTAAATTATTAAATATTAAATATTATAGGGGTAAGAACGTTTAGGTTACATACAATGCCTTTGCACCACCTGAGTCAAAGCTACAGTGTACCCATCCCCCAGACAGTGTATACCACACCCGTTAGGTGTGAATATACCCACCCCCTCCTCCCCCCACCTGCTCAACACCTGATGACTGTTACTTCCATATGTGCACATAACTGTTGATCAATTAGTACCAATTTGATGGTGAGTACATGTGGTGCTTGTTTTTCCATCCTTGTGATACTTCACTTAGTAGAATGGGCTCCAGCTCCACACAGGATAATACAAGAGATGTTAGTTCACCATTGTTTTTTGTGGCTAAGTAGAACTCCACATTTTATTAATCCATTCATGTATTGATGGGCACTTGGGTTGTTTCCATATCTTTGCAATTGTGAATTGTTATAAACATTCAAGTGCAGATGTCTTTTTCAATAGAATGTCTTTTTTTCCTTTGTGTAGATGCCCAGTAGTGGGATTGCTGGATCAAATGGTATGTCTACTTTTAGTTCTTAGAGGTATCTCTATACTCCTTTCCAGAGGTTGTACTAGCTTGCAGTCCCACCGGCAATGTACGAGTGTTCCTATCTCACTAAAATGACAGTAAAAGATTTTTTAAAATATTACTGGCCTATCAGTGTAAAGTCAACTGAAGAGGAGATACAGCTTTCTAGAGATTACTGCAAATTTGTGGAAGAAAAAAACTGATGGGAAGAGAGGAAATTACAACACAAGTGCCTGTTTTAAAAGATACCTTAAAAAGATTCGGCAATTTATATTGTAGATCCCAGAAAAGAGGCAGGCCTTGGAGACTGCAGGGACCACGGAAGTTCCGGTAAAGCTGGAGGCTGAAATGCAGCACTGCACCCGTCTGTGCACAGAGCTATTGAGGGCCTCTTCCACAGCCACTGTGGAAAAGAATATGATACTTTCTCAAAAAGTTAAATGGAGGCCGGGCGCGGTGGCTCACGCCTGTAATCCTAGCACTCTGGGAGGCCGAGGTGGGCAGATTGTTTGAGCTCAGGAGTTCGAGACCAGCTTGAGCAAGAGGGAGACCCCGTCTCTACTAAAAATACAAAGAAATTAATTGGACAACTAAAAATATATAGAAAAAATTAGCCAGGCATGGTGGCGCATGCCTGTAATCCCAGCTACTTGGGAGGCTGAGGCAGTAGGATCACTTGAGCCCAGGAGTTTGAGGTTGCTGTGAGCTAGGCTGACGCCACGGCACTCTAGCCTGGGCAACATAGTGAGACTCTGTCTCAAAAAAAAAAAAAAAAAAAAAAAGTTAAATGGAGTACCACAGGACCCAGCAATTCCACTGCTAGGTATACACTCAAAGGAGTGAAAACAGTGACTCAAGCAGATATATGTACACGCATGTTCACGGCAGCATTGTTCACAACAGCCAAAAGGTGGAAACAACCCAAATGTCCCTCAGTGGATGAATGGATAAACAAAATGTGGTCTAACCATGTAATTGCAATATTATTCAGCCTTAAAAGGAATGAAATTCTGATACATGCTACGACACGGATGAATCTTGAAAACATTGTGATAGGCAAAAGAAGCCCAACACAAAAGGACAAATATTGTATCATTCCACTTAGATGAGGTACCTAGAGCAGTTAAATTCACATAGACAGAAAGTAGAATAAAAGTCATGGGAGGAGGAGGAGAGATGATGGGGAATCACATGCAGTGGGCACACAGTTTCTGTTTGGGATGATGAAAAAGCCCTGGAAATGGAGAGTGATGACAGATGCACAACAATGTGAATATACTTATAATGCCAATTAACTGTACACTCCAAAATAGTTAAGATGGTAATATTTACCTCATGTATATTTACCACAATCTTTTAAAAAAAATATTGGGGTGCCAATCTCAAAGAGGGTACTAAGACATCAGTGGAAATGCTGAGAAGTAGAGAAAAGTTCCTGCCAGAACTCCTCTCAGAGACAGTTCTCTGATAAGTCACTTGGTGGGAGAAGCAAGGAACCCAGGAGACAAGCACAAGTAACAATGTTTTCTATTCCCTGTATTCCTCCTGAGGAGTTTAGGTTATTTTGCTGAGAAGAATATTCCTGTTTGGGACAGAGGAGAATGGCTCAGGATGACAGAAGAAAAGGCTGAGCGTTTTCACTGGTAGTTCTCTGCCCATCCTCTAAGTAGCTCTGGAATACAGAGCTAAGAGAAGATGTCCCAAATAAACCACTATTAACTCAAACTCAAGATTTCTCAGAAAAAGGCTGAAACTTCAAGTGAAAATAAGGAAGAGATTAAATCAAAGTCACTGATTATTCACGTTTGCCTAACAAATAATTCATATAACCACCTTTTCCAAATCAAGAATTAGGAAGCATTATCTGAGACTCTTATTCATAAATATGAAAAAGTCTGACAAAGTTACAAAAGTTAACTTTAGTTATGCATTTAACATATATCCTTTACCAAAGCGAACAAATTGTCAAAAATGATTCTCTTCCCAAAAGACTTGGTCATCATAACCTAACAACACAGACTGAGATTGCATTAGCCTGAAAATGCTGTCTAAATCAGGGTTTTGTCAATCTTGGCTGCAGAAATTACCTGGGGAGCTTTAAAAAGTACTAGTGCCTGGCTTCCTCCCCCAGACGTTCTGATGTAATTGGTCTGGGTGGTTCTGGGACTTTCCAAGCTCCCCACGTGGTTCTAATATGCAGCCACCATGGAGAGCCTGGTCTAAATAAAGGAAACCAATTTCCTAATCATTGTGTAAGTAGATGTGGTAATTCAAATGAGATGTTTGTGCAGGAAACTCCCACCACCATTGCCAAGGAACTTTTTCAAACCTTGCTCTCAAAAACGTTCATACAAAGTAACACCCAGGAGCCTTTGTTTGATGCTGGGTCACTTAAAGCATGATCACTAGAGTCTCTGGGATGCTGAGCAGGTCTGTGTGAAGGAGATCCAGTAGCCACATTGGCCTCCTGCACGCCACAGCTGCTGGGATCGTTTTCCACAGAACACACCTACCTTCACATTGGGACAGATAAACACAAACTCTTCTAATTCAGTAATCAGGACAGATAACTGCATCCTCTTAATTGTTTTCTTTTTTCAGCTTAGGTTCACATTGATGGGAGATGGTAAAATTAGTCCACAAGCCATGTGAAGTTTGCTACTTTGCTGATTAAAGCCTTAATTGATTCAGAATGTTTTACAAATCAATCTCTGTGAATTACTTCAGGCTCATGAAGGCAGCTTATAAAGAAGTGTTAATCCCAAATAAGGTTTTGAATGAGCACCAAGTTAACAGACTCCCTTCTGGTGAAGACATTCAGGTTCTCCACAGTATGGAAATGAGTCTTGCTTTCTCCCATTTGTGTTCAAATTACTCATTTCATTTCTTTTTGGTGGCACCCAAGCAGCAGGGGGTCAGCTGAAACTCCTCAGTTTGAAGCACACAAGCACTTCCCAAACCGAAAGATGCCTGCACAGTGACTGCTCCCCTCCCGTAAGCACTGTGATGACCAAGTACAGAACCCACTCCAATTTTACAACGACATCAAATGAAACTACAAGTGAATTTTGTTTAAACAAATATATATATATGACTTAACCAGTGGAAAGCAAATTTGATCAGTATCTTTCCTGACCTTTATGCATAATACTTATGCATAATATATTCAAGATATATAATAGGTTATTTAATCATCCTTATGCAGGAACATTATAACTGTTTCCAGTCGACACTAGTACAAACATCCTTATACATATCTCCTTGTAATCTTAAGCAACTATTTCTCAAAGCAGTTGGCTGAAAGCTTACAGAGCTTGGAGATTTATCATGATGATAGATATCACCAAATTGCTCCCCAAAATGGCTGTGCTAATTTATACATCAGTTGCATTTTGAAAATTCCACTATCCTTTTGCCCTACCCAACACCTGATATTATCAAACTTCTTAAATCTTTGACAACCTGAGTGAAAAATTTGTATTTTGTTTTAATTTGGACTTCCTACATTGAGTGTGACCATTTTTTCTTAAGTTTACTGGCAATATGTATTCATCTTCTATCAACTGCCTTGTCATATACTTTGCCCAGCTTTTTTTGAGTTGTCTTTTTTCATATTGATTACCTCTAAAATAGTAAGCCTTTGTAGATGAACTATGTTGCAAATACTTTCTTCCAGTCTGTCTCTTGTCTCAATTTTGTTTATAGGGCCTTTGTTACACAAAGGTTTTAAATTGTGATGCAATAAGGTATTTCTATCGGTTCTTTTATTGCTTTAAAATTTTGTTTCTTAAAAAGGTCTTCCCTACACCAGTATTTCCTAATGACTTATAGTTTTATATGAGCATATAGCTGCCCCCTTCCCCATAACTGTAGTTGATCTAGTAAGACAAAAGGGAAAGAATGTTCATTGTGTGACTTTCTCTCTTGATGATGTAACAAGGAAACATGGAACCCAAATTGCCACCAGCAGTCATCTTGATTTGGGATAAAGTCAGAAAGATGGGAAAAGTCAGGCCTTTGATGACATTATGAGCCACACTGGGCACCAGTGCTACCCTTGGGCTTAATGTGTGATAATAAATGATTGTACTTGAAAACTAGTCTGAGATGAGATTTTTTATTACTGAAGTTCAAGGCACCTACTTGGTAAGTGGATTTCACTATCAAAGAAGCACACCTTTCCTGAAGCCACCATGCAATGACAACCTCAAGCCATGAACAAAGGCCCTGTAGAATGAGATACCATGAGGAGAAGCCACCACAGAAACACACTGCTAGTCCAGCCAGCCACCTGAGAGATGAGCTCCCCAGCTGAGCCCTTTCCCAATTCATGACCCACAAAATGTTGAGCAAAAGGAAAAAACAAGGTCATTTTAAACAACTAAATTTTGGGGTAGTTGTTACACTAGATAACCAAAAACAATACACTTGTTCATTCCTGTTCCAGTATCACAATTACTGCTTTATCTTTACAATATGCTTTGACTCCTAATAGGGAAATTCTTCCCTCTTTTTTTTTTTCCTTTTAAAGCAGTGTTGGGACTTGCACTTCCCAGATGGTCTACACATACTTTTCCCAATTCTTCCTCCTAAGTACAACTAAAAGCCCTGGGCCTTACATGTAAAGCAAACATAAGAAGACTCTGAAAGGTGGGTGAAACACCCTTCTGAAAATTTTTCTACATTTTATCCTCATCCTTTCTCTCCAGAGAGGGAGTGAACAGATTGATGTATTTTTTTCTAGATATTTTTCAATTCATTAGATGAATACACATGTACTAATAAAGCATACAAAGTATTGTTCTGCATTTTTTAAAGAAATGATATATTACATGTACTGTTGTGCAACTTTCTTTTTCCCACAGAAAAATATATTTTGGAGTTGTAGCCATACTCATGTACAAATCTACCTCATTATCCTTATCTAATTGATTATACTATTAATATATAGTATGAATGTACTGTGGTTTATTAAGCCCTTTCATTAAAGATTCCATATTAATTTTAGAATCATCTTGACAAGTTTCATGATTTATAGAATTTATAGACTCATTTGGGGAGAGTTGATATCTTTACATAATTGAGTCTTCCCATCCGTGTACACAGCATATCCTCCACATGTTCCTTTTTAAAATCATCTTCAGTAAAGTCCTACAGATTCTTATATATTTCTCATTGGGTTTACTAAAAAATATTTGAAAGTTTAGCTTGCTACAGTGAAAGGGATGTTCCTATTTTGATAGCATTTCTATTATATTTTTCTAAATTGTTATTCCTGATGAACAGGAAAAGGATTAAGTTTTTTCTATGTCGATCTTGTATCCACCGTCTTTCAGAACTCTCTCATAAATCCTAATAGTCAATTGATTATCTTAGGTTTACTATGTAAGCAATCACATTGCCTGAAGTAATGACACTTTGGCCTCTTTCTAATATATAATACACCTCTTTCTTTTCTGTTTCTTTCCTCTTCCTCCCCTCTCCCTCCCCATCTTCTTTGCTTCTGTCTTACTGCATTGACTGTGTTCTCAGTGCAATGTTAATAGCAGACATCTTTGCCCAGATCCAGATTTTAAACTTAATGCTTCTAATAAATAATTCACCATTAAGTTATTTCTAGTAGATTGTTCTTAGATGCCCTTTATTTGGCTAATATATTTTCCTTCTATACTCAGGTGGTTAAGTTTTTCAATGAATGGGAGTTGATTTTTTTCATACTGTAATTCTGAACCATCCTTACATTTTGGGGGATTCAATCTACTTGGTGATGGTATATTAAGTATTATTGTTGTAATTTCTTGGTAGATCCTTCCCTTTTCAACATGAAATGTTCCTCTATATTCATTTTAATACGGTAGTACAATTTTCCTTGAATTCTAATTTTTATTAATATTGCTAAACCTAATTGTCATCATTAACATTTGTCTGACATGTTTACATGCTTTTATTTTAACCTATGTCATTAAAAAATTTATACCCTGTAAATAGTGTATAATGTAGCTGTTTTTTTTAACCCTATATATGAAAGGCTCTATTTTTCAGAGGGAGTTTAAATTAGTTACTTTAGTTTAAGTTAGTCACATTTACTGATATTACTAATCTGTTTGGACAGGTCTGAAATCTTTTTTTATGTACTTATTTTGCCATGAGTCTAGGTTCATTAACCCTCTTTTCCTGTCTTATCTTGGATTGATAAGATTTACTTCATCATTTTTTTCTCCAGTGGTTTGGAAGCTATGAATTCAATTTCTATGCTTTTACTGGCTACGCTTAAATTTTAACATTTATTTAAACTTCCTTTATATGTGGATTTCATCAGTAGGTATATCCTTCTCCTAAGCAAGAAAACAAAATTGGTATGCTTTCTCTTCATTCCTCCCCCACCCACCTCTCTCTTCTCAAACTCCCAGTGTCTCTGATTGTGGATAACTCTTGGAACAATAAACATTATTTAGACTTAACAGTAAGTTTCAGCGAATTCTTCATTCATTATTACTTCATTTGTATGTGCTCTTCTTACTGCTGGAGTATATCGCTTATTAATTCTTTCACGGCCTGTAGTTGGCAAGTTTCTGAGACACCTTGAATGTCTGAAAAAGTCTTTAACATCTTTATTTCATTTTGACCCTTGAAAAAGAGCAAAGAGTTCTACGTTCAAAGTTTTCCCTTCAGAACCTTGACTAAAAAAGCCCTTCCCCAACCCCACCAACCAGAATATTTTAAGATATTGTGTTGGAAGTTTATTTGTTTTTGTTTTATTGGCACCCAATGACCCCTTTGTCTTTCTTCAGTTATGGAAAATTGCCTAGGATTTCTTTGCACAACACCTCCTCCACATTCCCTTATTATGAAACTCCTGTTATTAGATGAACATTTGCATGGCCGATTCTATCTGCTGTATCTCTCAACGTTTTTTTTTTACATACATCTCCTAGACTGCCTGTGATACTTTCTAGGAGAATTCCTAAGCCTGTTCTCCAGTTGTATCCACTTTTTTCTTCAGTCTATTGAATATTTATTTCAACAATCAATGTTTAATTTCTAGTATCTCCAATTTTTACGAATGCAATATGTTCTTGCATTGCTCCAGAAATAATAAATTTATCCTGTCTGTAGTTCTTTCCACTTGCTCTATTCAATGTTTCCTTGCACAAATATTCCTTATTGTGTGAGTGTCTCTCTTTCATGATGTCGGCACTTCTCAGCTGTTGGTGGTTCCTGTTGTCTCGTCTTTCTATCTGAGATTCCAGTGAGAATATCTGCTGTGTCCATCCCCTGCCGTGAGAGAGGGGAATGTGCTGCTGGTCAGGATGCTAATCTAGATAATCTCCTGGGAGAAAGTGCTCTCTTTTCCTCCTGTCTCACTAGAGAATTGACCTCTCTCTTGGGCCTAAATCCCAATACTCATAGCTCTCACCTGTGGGCAGACACATCTGGGGCCACTGGAGGAGTGGAATGAGGAAGCACAATACATGGAGAATACTGCAGATGGAGAGGTCAGAGCTCAATAATCCTGCCTTTGCATCTGGGTGCATCTTGCTCCCAGTGTCTTCTACCTCTAATGTCACTTCCACGTTTCCTAGGTTTCTTTTCAATCCAATCTCGTCTGCTCTTTCCTTTTAAGGATCCCTCATAATACACCTCTCTTCCTCTTCTTCGTGTTATCAATCTATGTATCTATCTGTCTTTTTGTTGTTTCTATTATTTGGAGGGAGAGGGAGAGGCTATGGAAGGTATTTTATTCTGACATTTGTTTTAAAATTCCTCAAATATTCTTCCTATATTTTCAGAAGATATTGCAGAAAAAACCTAAATTGTCACTTTTATGTTTTCTAATGAACAGACACACTCAAGTGTAGTTGTATGACTCTAAAATTTCATGAGTAAAATATTTCTTAAATTATATCCTGTTCTTGTTGAAAGATCTTGTTGGCATTATGGAATATGGTCACTATGTTACTCTATAATAATCAGATCATCTTTGGTAGTTAATAACAGACACCAGTAATAAATACTGAGAATTCAGGTAAGGAAATGAGAAGAGGAAATGATTACTACTACTGTGTTCCAGGAGTTCTACTTATATAATCTGATTTAATCTTCACAAATACTCCTTAAATACTTAAGGTACCGATTAGTATGTTTATTATTCATATTTTCAGATATGTCACCTGAGGTCTGAAGAGTTTAGGTAACCTTCCCACTGTCACGAAACTAGGAAGAAACAGAGTTGAGATCTGAACTGAGGTCAGATGGTCCCAAAACCTCTGCTTGTCTACTATACTAGGCATAATCTTTGGCTTCTAAAAGTTTTCTAAGAAAGTGAGATTTTCTGTATTTTTCTCAAGCATTCTATTGCTAGATGTTATAATTCCTATTCCATATTCTCAAATTAAGAAATTTTTAAAGCTTTATTTTTTTTAATACTAATTGAGCATCCCTAATCCAAAATCCCTAAATCCAAAATGCTCCCAAATCCAAAATTTTTTGAGCACTAACATGACACTCAAAGGAAATTCTCATTGGAGCATTGCGTATTTTGGATTTATGGATTAGGGATGCTCAACTAGTATATATTCTGCAAATATTCCAAAATCCAAAAAAAAAGTGAAATTGAAAACACTTCTGGTTCCAAGAATTTTGAATAAAGGATACACAACCTGTAAAAGTAATGCATACACATACATGTATATATGTAATATTTAAGAAGTTTTCTAATAGAGCTTTGAATATTAAAATTCACTTGATTAAACACGCACACGCACAATTTTAAAACACAAGCAAGACTAGATTGTGATGTCCTTGAGGACAGTTAAGTTTATTGCTATATCCCCAGCAGCAGGCACTTAAGAGATGCCCTCTGACACTGTTGGATAAATAAACAAACTCTAGAATTTACACTCAGGACTATAAACTGTTTCTGAGATGAGTCTGAACAATAGACTGCTTTCCACCATAACAGCCAGCAAAGTCAGTACACAACTGACCCTTGAACAACATGGGCTTGAACTGCACAGGTCCACTTGTACACTTTGGTTTTTTTCAACCAAAGCATATGTTTGTTTGTTTTTTCAACAAAAGGCAGATTGAAAACACAATATTCACAGTATGCGAAACCCACATACATGGAGGGACATCTTTTCCTATATGTGGGTTCTACAGGGCTGACTGACTACAGGTATGTGAGGATGCTGGTTTGGGGGTGTAGGGTAGGAAGGTGGTCCTGGAACCAGTCCCTGGAGTCTGCTGAGGGATGACTGCACACACTGGGCCTCATCCAGTGACAGATGCTCCCTTACCCACACTGTCAGGGAAAAGACAGAACTAATTAGTTTACCACAAGGTAACATTCTGTACTCATATGAGATGATTCTCTCAGAAAGACTCTGGGGGTGGGTGACTACTATGACAAAGGTACATAGTATTTAAAGATTAAAGAAACATATCTTTATTTCCTAAAATAGCATATATTAAAAACAAATTTCAAGAAAAGATTTTAAACAAATGGTACCTCTCTCACCTTTTGTAATGTTAGCAGTGATGATGGCTAATGACAGCCCTGTACCCTCAGCAGTGCACCTGCCTCTCCCAAACACACACATTGCCCTTCAAGGACCCTGTCTTATCCATCACTTGGGGCTGGCCAGTTTTCCATGCTGCTACAGGATATCAGGCAGAACTGTTTTTAAAATTAAAATTTCAAGATGGCTTAACGAATCCCAAATAAAAACGAGACCCATGTTCTTGTACACAGCTCATCATCCACGTGAGGGCCTGAGAACTAGCAGTGAGGCTTGTCCTCCAATCTGGTCATCTCTAAAGAGGCTCTGTGAAAAGCAGACTTCCAAGGCAGAGCAACCCTTCCTTCTCTTTTTGTTCACTCAGATTAACTCAACTTCAACTTGACCAGCAATCTCTCAATGCACCAGCAGCATTAAATAGTGTAGAACACACTTCAAACACATTTTTCCTATTAGGAACACATTTTTCACTTCTTTGTCAAAATCTGTCAGGGGTATGAGAATATACTATTTTATTTATAGATCATATTCTTTAATAACGACACTTTAACTCTTATTTTTCTTCCTCTGGGGATGTCTGAGGCTATTTAGCAATTTACCTTCAATGTCCAGTCCTTTTCCAAAGGCCATTTCTTCTGGATTCAACCTCATGCCTACCTGTGAGAAAGGTTTACCAGTGAACTGTGCAAAACTACGGAAAGGCTTTCCCATAAATCACATGCACCAGACTGCCTAAAGCCAGTGAATGTTACTTAGTGAGTAAGGCGCTTTTTAAAATTACACATCCTCACAACACTTACGTGATTGGCAAGTTTTCACATCAAAGATATGACTGATCTCAATTATTATTCCCTTGGAATTAGCATTTCCAAAACGTAGCTCCATAAAAGGGAAAACTTGTGACAAAACAAGAACATAAACACCACGATTAAAGAAGCATATTATGTTTCTATCTTTATGGAAATATTAAGTATGAATTTGTTTTAACTGAGACTTTAAATATGTTAAATACATTATTAACATGAAGCAGAAATTAAATATCAGTTTCTAAGAAATACGAAAATGGAATAATTCCTTCATTAAAATGTTAATATCGCCAAATAATTCAATTTAAAAAAGACTATATCATGTCTTCAAGAAAGACATTGCCTCTAAAAGCTAATTATTCAGGGTAGATAGCATCTTTGTCTGCTTTTAACAAGCATTAAACGAGTTTTAATAAAATGATAATTTTTACTCTAACAAGTAAAAATGCCAACAATCATTGTATAATTTTGAATTACTAATCATGTGCACACGGGATTTTTTAGTTGGTCCATCAGGTTTGGTCAAGAACTCAGACAATTCTTAGAAATTAAAAAAAAGGTATCTTATTTTCATTTGAGACAATAATAATTAAAATAAGTAACACTTTACTACTACATGTCAGCCACTGTCATACATGCTTTCCATGTATTTATTTAGCACTTACGGTGTTCCTATGAGAGAAGTAGTATTGCTACTCTTCTTTGACAGATGAGGAATGGGAAGCAGGGAAGAAGGTCCTGTCACTTGTAAAAGGCCATATGCCCAGTGTGTGGTGGAAGGTGGCCCCTTCCCAGAGCTGGAGTTCTTCATTCTGTGATACACTCTCTCTCTCCTAACTCGCTTTTGTCATAGAATAGCAATGTGGAAGAAAACAACTTGTTACACAACATTCAAGAAACTACGAGCTTCCAGTCCCTTCTCAACTTGTGAATTATTGGTCATTTCAACTTGTGAAAATGCATATTATTATTCCAAACTTCTGAATTCTCTTTCTAGTAAAGCTAATATTTTATTGTGGTGCCAAGCACTGCCTTCATCATTAAAGGTCTGTCGCCTTTTCTATCATGAATTCCCTATGTGAGCTTTGGAACAGCTTTTTAAAAAAGATTTATTTATGATTTTTGAAAGTTACAAAGATAGGTACAATAATAAGAAAAGAAACAAATGATACGGCTACCCAAAAGACTATTTGTCGTTACATAGGTAATGGCCAGCTATCAGGAACATTCCAATCTATTATCAAAATGTGCAGCCCTTTCAGAATCATCCATCAAAATGAGTTCTGCATCCTGCTCTAAATTGAAATTCACTAGTCTGTATAAGGTTCAAAAGGTCTTCCAAATTCATATTTTCTTGCAAAATTCTCTGAAGTCAAAAATTACCCTCTCAACCAATCAATGTAATACTGAACTGTTCAAACAAATTTTCTACGAAAATTATCTTTCTAAAGACTAATCAATTTTCCCACAAATATTCAAGAAGTTTAACTTCTTGGCAGCTAAAATTATAAAAATTCCATTCCAAATTCTGTACTGTGCATTGTGCTTGACCCTAGGATACAAGGTGAAAAAGGGAGTGTTGCCTGGGAAGGAGCCCCAATCTCACAGTCAAGGCGGGTGCACCAGCACTGATAAGAGGATGGCAGGATTGTGACTGAGCCAGGAGGAGTGGATACAATTCCAGAGAAGAGGTAATGCTGGGGCCATCTTGAAGATGTGTAGGCAGAAACAAGGGGAAAGGGCATTCCAGGCCATGGAATTTGTTCAAAGAATAGCCCAGCAGGGGATGCATTAATTGGGGGAGAAGAGAGAAGAGTTGACAGGGAAAGTTGGGATGGAAAATTGAAAGCCTAAACATAGGCTGGGTCAGGTGTGAATAAATACCAGGCCAGGGAGTGAAGATCTCATGCTCTGAGCCTATCGAGAGTCCTGAAGAAGGAAAGTGGTGTGTTTTAGAAAGGGAACTCCACTGTAGCTACTGAAAGTAGCCTGGGGGGGAAGGGTGGTCTTCACACTGGTACCTGTTCCACTGGAGTTAAGTGTGTTCCTTACAGACTTTCCTAACACAGGCAGTTTGAAGGGAATCAATTCCAGATATTCAATTTCCATGTGTTGTCTTTCCTAAAACTGTCTGCCTAAGAATTTTCAACTCCAGGTTCTCCCTGTTACCTGCACAATTGTCCTTCTCCTACTTTAAAAAGGAAAGGTATATCTCTCACTGTTCTGAATCTTAAGGACCTACCATCTTTTATAAGGAACCTTTGATAAGACATGACTGTCTAGAGAGCTGAAGATGTTCATAGATTCCAGATAAAGGGCTTTTGGATAAAACAAATGAACAATTTAAATTCCTTTGATCAGGACACCAAAACATAAATGTTCCTGAATCCATCTTGTTAAAAGATGCATTTCCAATTAAAATTTTATAGGTTCGATAATTATGAAATTTGTAATATGGAATTCTGATGAACTGTGTCCTAAAGTTATCATAGTAATAGCTCAATACAGAATTTTTAGACACAGAGTTTTATGGTCACTGGAAATAACTAACAAATTTCAAATACTATTTTTGTGTGTGTGCATGTATGCACATGTATATTTGTATATATGCGTGAACATATGTATGTATGTTTCATGAAAACATGATAGCATGATCAATAAGAGTTTCTCAAGCATGAAAGAACATTATATTAGGATACAATTCTGTGGGGAAGGGGAGAGCAAGTGCAATAGTGTACCAGCACCACCTCCAACCATTGAAGAAAATGTTTTCTACATGCTTTTGAAATAGATGATGGTATCATTTAATAGATATTCTAGTTCATTTAATAGATATTCATTTAATAGATAATCCATTCAGAAGAATGATGTAACAGTTTTATTTTTAAAAGTCAATACTTAAATATTCCTTGCAAATATTTACATGTATGAAAAATTTTAATATCCTTTTTTAAATGTGCAAGGGAGTACGTGGCTTTCAAAAGTTCTTTCAAGAGGAGCAGTAGCAAAAACATTTGAAGAGTATTATTCCAGAGAGGGACGATGACAGCATGACAGTGGCAATAAGGAAACAGTAGGGTGTGAGAGGCTCGCAAGAGGGTGAAAGACTGGGCTTTGTGGTTGCACACACCTGCTTCAAATCCTGGTTCTGTCACTCATTAGTCTTGTGGCCATGGCCACAAGTCTCCTCTGTGAAATATCCACCTCAGTGTAGTCCACAATAGGCCCCGGTAGATACTAAATAAAATTACTACTATTTCAGAAACAGAATCGATAGAATTTGAGAACTTAATCGAAGAGGGGAAGAATTTAAGACGATCCTATGATTTCTAGTTTTATGACGACCAAGCTGATAGAGAATTGTTCTGGGCAAGAAATAATGAGTTTTATTATGTAGATGTTGAGTTTACGTAGATGTTGAGGAGCATGGGATAGCTAGACAGCAGGGGACACATGTGAGTTCCACGAGTAAAGCTCAGAATCACAAAAGCAGGTTTGGAGGCTTCAGGTGTAAGTGAGAGACCAGAACAGAAAAGAGCTGTGAGGCCCAGGCAGCTCCCAACAGAAGGTTTGATGGGAGGGTAGAGAAGAAAAGATCACAAAGACCCTGGGCAGGAGCTGTCAGAGACCAGAAAACCCTAAAACCGAGGATGGCCAGTCCTGTCACTAGGGCCAAGGAGATGAGAACCAACACAGACTCCTACCTGTGGAGATGAACAGGTCACCTTTCACCTGCTGGTGCCAGTTACAGTGGGAACTGGACAAGCAGCAGCCACAGTTTCAAGAGAGTAAGGAGGCAGGTGGTGGAGGCTGCTGCTGCCCCTCATGGCAGGGAGAAAGGAGGCAGGGATGTCTCTCGACAGGAGTCTAAGAAAAGTGCTGAGTATGCCTACAGAGCTCTAGATAAAGGTAAGACAGAAAGGAGAAAACAGAGCCAAGTGTGGAGACAATGAGTTCACAGAAGTACAGAAGTTTTAGGCTTGAAAAAGAGCAGCAGTACTCTCCCAGAACAGGAATGAGCTTAATAAGAATGAGTCAATATGCATATATCTGGAGGGAATTTATAGAGTAGTGGATGGCTTTCCTTTCTCAAAGAATCAGGAGCCTGTTGAGAGCGAGGTGTGCAGGGAGCTGGGGCTTGGGGAAGTGGTCCGCATTAAAGCATCGACTATGATTGAAGATGAATGCTCTACATTATTTTCAGAAATGACCTATCAGTAGATAATCAAATTCCTTAAACAAATGTCCCTCTCTTTAAAATCAGAGGGTGGAATTCCCTTAGCACATTTAGAATTCATACCTTATATGCTACTTATTTTCATGCAATAAACATAATTTATAGGAAATCTTTATTGAGATTTCTTTAAACAGTATATTAACTGCATACCCAAAGGGGAATGCTAGCACATTTTTCTTTTCCTGTGTGTGTGTATGTACATGTGTGTGTTGGGTATATGTCCTGGGGAGCTCTTTTATTATTCAGTTCATGAAATTAAGAGAGTGTCATTTATCAGCAACCTCTAGTTAATAAAATTTTGGGGACTCACTTTCCTCCTGCTATGTGCAAGTTACTCTCATTTACTTCAAACAGAAATACCTGTGTTATCATGAAATACAAACCCACCCTTCTCCTTTAAGTAATTGGGAATATGGTCTAAAATTGTTAAATTGGATTTCTGTGAAGTTGCATGTAGGGGAGCAGCTCAAATAAAATATAATTTCTACTGAATTTATTCTAGAAACCACAATTTCCATCTGTTTATACTGACAATTCATCCACTTTCTACAGGTGCCAGTAATTTATTCACTCAAATGTTATTTTACTTTTATTATTTTTGGTCTCATACACCAAGCAACCTGCTCAGTGTTAAATAAATACCCACTACA
>RJWJ010035150.1:0-16833 GCA_004363605.1 Indri indri
GCATGCGCCACCATGCCCGGCTGATTTTTTTCTATATATATATTTTTAGCTGTCCAATTAATTTTCTTTCTATTTTTGGTAGAGATGGGGTCTCGCTCTTGCTCAGGCTGGTCTCGAACTCCTGAGCTCAGAACGATCCGCCCACCTCGGCCTCCCAGAGTGCTAGGATTACAGGCTTGAGCCACCGCGCCCGGCCTTGTGTTGGTTTCTTAGAGCAGCAACAGGAAACTAATATAGCTTTTCCCCTCCCCTACTTATTTTTGATGAGCAGAAATTTTGAATTTTGATTAAGTCTAATATGTCTATTTTTTCTTTTAGTTTCTTTTAATTTCCCTATCTTGCCTAAGAAACCTTTGTCGGTCGGGCGCGGTGGCTCACGCCTGTAATCCTAACACTCTGGGAGGCCGAGACGGGAGGATCACTTGGGGTCAGGAGTTTGAGACCAGCCTCAGCAAGAGCAAGACCTTGTCTCTACTAAAAATAGAAAGAAATTAGCCAACTAAAAATAGAAAAAATTAGCCAGCATGGTGGCACATGCCTGTAGTCCCAACTACTCATGAGGCTGAGGCAGGAGGATCGCTTGAGCCCAGGAGTTTGAGGTTGCTGTGAGCTAGGCTGACGCCATGGCGCTCTAGCCCGGGCAAAAAGAGTGAGACTCTGTCTCAAAAAAAATAAAAATAAAAATAAAATAATAAAAAAAAACAAGTGCGAGTTGTTGTTAAGATGTCAGTTCTCCCTAGATTTATCTATAGAGTCTCATAATTTCAATCATAATCTCAACAGGCTTTTTTTTTTTTTTGTAGAATTGGATAAGCTGTTCTAAATTTGTCTAGAAATTCAAATAACCTAGAATTTGAATTTCTAGCAGTCATGTAAAAGAACAAAGTTGGCAAACTTATCCTGACTTCAAGATTTACCAAAAAGCTGTAACAGTCAAGACGGCGTGGCACTGGCATAGGGTGGACAAATGGATCAATGGAACAGAACGGAGAGCCCAGAAATAGACCCGGACTCCAATGGACTCCTGATTCCTGACAGAGGAGACGCATGGTGCTGGGACCACTGGGTGTCCCCGTGGAGAACGTAAACCCAGACCCTGTACCTCACCACATGCACGTGGACTAAAGGCCTAAATAAAAGCTCAAACTACAACACTTCAAGAAGAATGCATAGGAAAATATCTTCCCAATGTGGGGACTGACAAAGGTTTCCTTTTTTTTTTTTTTTTTTTTTTTGAGACAGAGTGTCACTCTCTTGCCCGGGCTAGAGTGAGTGCCGTGGGTCAGCCTAGCTCACAGCAACCTCAAACTCCTGGGCTCAAGTGATCCTCCCACCTCAGCCTCTCAGAGTGCTAGGAATACAGGCGTGAGCCACCGTGCCTGGCTTCTCTTCTTATTCTCTATTTATTTATTTACTTATTTATTCATTCATTCATTTGTTCATTCATTTATTCATTCATTCATTTAAAAGACAGGGTCTCGCCATGTTGCCCAGGCTAGAGTGCGGTGGCTATTCACAGGTGCCATCAGAGTGCACTGCAGACGCCAACTCCTGGGCTGAAGCAGTCCTCCTGCCTCACAAGCCTCTCAAGTAGCTGGGATCACACGGGCATGCCACCATGCCCAGCTATTTTTTTGTTTTTATTTTCTTATAGAGACAGGATCTCACTATGTTGCCCCAGCTAGTCTCAAACTTCTGGGCTCAAGTGATCCTCCTGAATGGATCTGCCTCAACCTCCCAAAGTGCTGAGACTACAGATATGAGCCACCGAACCCGGCCTATTTCAATACTTTAAATTTTTTAGTGTGAGGTGGAAAAAAAATACTTTTAAGTTTTTAAAAAGGAGAATTATAAATCCAGAGTACAGATTTACCCATTAAATTGTTTATCGTTACTATTATTTCTGATTCTCCAAGTTTTCCACAACGAGACTAATTACTCTTAAAATGAAAACAAGTTTGGGGTTTATTTTTTTTTAAGATTGGAAAAACTAATGGCAAATTCCAAGCAGACTGAGCCTGAGAACGATCACCTGAAACTCTAAGGGTTCATCTGAAGGAGGCTGAACTGTGAATTTGAAGCAATCTGTGTGTTCATTCATTTATTCAACAAATGTCCTGGGGCATCTTTACCAGACCCTATAAGAAAGAGGCACAGGGTGAGGCTCTTGCCTTTCAGGAGCTCCCAGACTGCTGGGAACCAGCAACTCCTGCTGGCTGGAGCACAGGTGCTAAGAGCTCTAAGCCAGATGTGTGCAGACAGCTGGGAAGGCAAAGAAAAGGTGTGCCCACACTGGGAGGGCCTGACACCGGGGGAAGGTGGGGACCGATGGGGGAGGTGCCAGCCAGAGGAGAGGAAGGCATCTCAGGGAGAAAGCCATGACCACCCTGACCACCTGACTTGCTGTCGGTTGAGGATCCTTCAGGCCCCATTTTCTCATAGCGTGCTTCTTAGTCTCAGAGCTGCCAGAAAGAGTCATCCTCCAGTCAGGTGGGACCGACCCGAAGTCGTGGGGGGAGAAGAGAGTAATCTGTGGTTGACACGGAACATGCTAACCCTTCGGCCCCACACAGACACCTCTGCCTTGGTGATGGGCCTGCCCTCACGCTCTTCTCTGCGCATTTGGTGGTAAGGTGAAGACGAACTTCCCCCAGAGCAGAAAATTCCCTCTCAGGGAAACTCAGAAATGGGTGATGGGTGAGGTGTGGTCACCCACAACCGTTGATGACCTGGTCAGAGAGAAGTGAATGCTGAAAACCAAAAAGCTGGAAGCCTTGAGAGCCTCTAGCAAACTCAGCACCTCTCTTCTCTGACAGTGACGTTCCCTGCAGGCTGTTGGTGTCTGGCTCCACTGAGAAGAGCCACAGAAGAAAGTTGAAATGCCTAAGAAATCAGATCTTGAAAGTTACTGGACAGTGAATCCTCTTTCTTTTTTTCTTGGTTAATTCACTGGGGTTTGAGTCACTTGATGAGTCAATCTGAAAGGACAAAAAAGGAAGCATGGCAGAGGCACCCCTATTTTTGTCCCCTGTAGCCTGTCAGAACTTCCTCCGCAATCCTCCGTCAGTGGTTGGTTTCTCATGATTCTCTCAGACTTATAGCCCTAAAATTAAAAAAATAAAATAAAAACGATGGGAACTTATATCTGTAAAAAACCTGCACACGAAGGCTTGTAGCAACTTTATTCATAAGTGCTAAAACTTGGAAGTAACCATGTTGGTGAATGGATAAACAGTGTGGTATATCCACACAATGGAATATTATTTGGCACTAAAAAAAAATAAATACACCATCAAGTCAGGAAAAAACATGGAGGAAACTTAGATGCCCATTGCTAAGTGAAAGAAAGTCAGCTGTAAGAGGGCAGGAGTTCTGATTCTTCACTGCTACATCTCCAGCATCCAAAACAGTGTCTGGTCAAAGCAGACCCTCAATAAATATTTGTTGAATTAAAAAAAAAAAAAGGTAGAAACAGGCCCTTCGCCTCACCCTGAGTGATGTGAAAGTAGAAAGAAACAAGGCAGTCTTGGATGGTCAGCTGGGATGTGTATCCCCAAATCAGTCTGGTCTCTGTGAGTGTGGGCCACCAACAAAAAAACGCTCATTCCCAGGCCCCACCCCAGACCTGCTTGATCAGGATGAGTGTCCCTGTGTAGGAGGAGGTAATCTGCATTTTAAAGTCAGCATCCCAGATGATTCTTGTGTCAGCTGATATTGAGGACCACTTACCAAAAATGCAGATTTTTTTAGACCTGCAGAGGTACAGAGGCAGCAGGGCTTGGACACCCTGTAGTCAAATCCCTTCATCTGTATAGAGGGAGAAAGTTCAGCCCAGAGAAGGAAAGAGACTTGCCAAAAGACACACAGCAAATTGCCTTCTGACTTTCAGGCCTCTTAAAGATAACTGAGCAACTCAGACAGTGAAAGACTCCACCTCCCAAGCATCAGCTCATGCAGCTGTTAAACACCAACTCTATTTGGTCCAGGCCAAGGAGGTATTTACTCCTTCCGAAGAGGTGGGGGAAGTCCAAAGGAGCTTTTAATAGGTCTCTTTAGGGTAAGGGTCAGTGAGGTCACAGAAGGACTCACTTCCCCAAGCTGACGGGAACCGTTATTTTCTGGTTTCTTTTTTCGCATGAAATGGTTTACTAAACATATTTAACTTAAAATGAAACAACCAGATTTCAAATATGCAAAAACTAGATCCACGGTGTTATCCCAGGAAAACTGGCATCGACCACTAATCTCATCTCATTTCGGCCACCAATTTGCCATCTGACCTTGAGGGACCTTGGCACGTCACCTAGTCCCTCTGGGTCCCAGCTGGACTAAATGATCTCTGCAAATCCGTCCAGTTCCGATGATCTGTGGCTCCCTGAGTGTAACGCACTCTATGATTAACCTGCAGCCAAAAGTCTTTCCTGGCTTATCTGTTGAGTGACCAAGAGGGAGGCCTACTCTAAAACATGGGCTGTTCTAGTCTAGAACGAAGTAGAGCCAAAGAGCTCTTTGCCCAAAGAGATCATCTGGAAGAATTCACCAATCAGTCAAAAAAACTGATCTGGAAAACAGAGATGGAGCACAAAGGCTGGGCTTTCACGTGCAAACAAGGCAACTTCGAAGCAAGGAGACAGGAGAAGTGGGGGAAGATGAAGGCAGCCCTGAAGGGCACAGGGAGGGACGCTTTTTAGAAGGACAGGAAGTCAAATTTCTGTTCTAGGTTCTGTTCATTGTGGGCCACCTTTACATTTTAAAAATTTACTTATGGGCCGGGTGCAGTGGCTCACGCCTGTAATCCTAGCACTCTGGGAGGCTGAAGCTGGCGGATTGTTTGAGCTCAGGAGTTCGAGACCAGCCTGAGCAAGAGTGAGACACCGTCTCTACCAAAAATAGAAAGAAATTAATTGGACAGCTAAAAATATATATAGAAAAAATTAGCCGGGCATGGTGGCACATGCCTGTAGTCCCAGCTACTTGGGAGGCTGAGACAGTAGGATTGCTTGAGCCCAGGAGTTTGAGGTTGCTGTTTGAGCTAGGCTGATGCCACGGCACTCGCCCCAGGCAAAAGAGTGAGACTCTGTCTCAAAAAAAAAAAAAAAAAAAAATTTACTTATGTATTTTTTTTTTTTTAGGGATGGGGGTCTTGCTATATTGCCCAGGCTGGATTCAAACTCCTAGGCTCAAATGATCCTCTGGCTTCAGCCTCCTGAGTAGCTGAAATTATAAGCATGCACCACTGCATGTGGCAACATTTTTTAACTATCCTTTTCCTGTGTGGACAAAGCTTATCATCACTTATATTGAGTGAAAAAAATCAGAAGTCAAAATTTCGTGTATGTAGGAACTTATTTTCAACAAACATGGAAAAGGCGATTTAGTGGAAATAGAGCAGACTATTCAGGCCAGGTATGGCAGCTCACACCTGTAATCCCAACACTTTGGGAGGCCAAGGCAAGAGGATCACTTGAGAACAGGAATGGGAGACCAGCCGGGGCAACATAGCAAGAGCCTGTCTCTACAAAAAATATTAGCTGGTGTGGTTGCACGTGCCTGTACTTCTGGCTACTTGGGAGGCTGAGGAAGGAGGATACCTTGGGCTATGATCATGCCAGTACACTCTAGCCTGGGCAACAGAGCAAGACACTGCCTCTAAAATTTTTTTTAAAAAATTAGTTAAGAAGGGGCAAAAGATTCAGACAGATAATTTACCAAGAAGATATGAAAAGATTCATGGCCAGCCTGGGCAATATAGCAAGACTCCATCTCTAAAAAATAAAAAAGACATTCAACATTGTAAGTCACTATGCTAATTAAAAAAAAATTTTTTTTTGTAGAGACAAGGGTCTCGCTATATTGCCCACTCTGGCCTCAAACTCCTGGCCTCAAGTGATCCTCCTGCCTCGGCCTCCCAATGTGCTGGGATTACAGATGTGAACCACCGTGCCTGGGCTGATACCTTAACAAGTTAAATACCCTTACCACATGATCCAGCCATTCTACTCCTAGGTCTGTACCCAAGAGAAATGAACACATATGTCCATTCAAGACTTATACATAAATGTTTATAGCAGCTTTATTTGTAATAAATAGTCCCAAACTGGAAGCAACCCAAATGTCTATCAACAGGCGAATAGATAAACCAGTTGCATATCATACGTGGAATTCTACCCTGCAAAGAAAGGAACCAACTACTGAGACCTGCAACAACATGGATGCACCTGAAGATGATTATGCTGAGTGAAATCAGCCACACAGAGAGAGGATGTAATGCATGAGTCCATGTACATAAAATCCTATCGAACGCAAACTATTAATAATCTATAAGGACAGACAGAAAGCAGATCTGAGATTGCTTGGGGAGGGCAAGAGGAAGGGCTGTAAAAGGTCACGAGGAATCTATTGGGGGCCATGGATATGTTCCCTACCTGATCGCGGTGATGGACACCATGTGCCAAAACATAAAACTGTTTACTTCAAATATATGCCGTTTACTGTATGTCAATTATGTGTACAAGGATGTGCCTAGAACACCTTGTCATGCCAGAAAGCAAGGAAATGAGTCATTTTGTCAAAAGGATTCAGGTGCTGACTTGAAGAGGCACCCACCGGCCAAAGATGGGAAAATACGGGCATCAATTGGGATCATAACTGCAGTGGGTCGGAAGAGAACAAACATGTTTAAATCCACGTGATCATAATGATAGACTTAAATATATGTTCATAATGGTAATAATAATCCTCACTGATTGATCACTTTTGGAAAGTACTAGGGAACCAATACATTATTGCGAAAAGTGAGAAAGGTGAGGAATTCGTGCATTGGTCCTGCCTTTCCCACGTGAACTGTACTTCGTGTAACCAGTTAGCCAATGAAGGGAAGTTTTTCTTCACAAAAGTATTCCTGCTACTAAATAGAAGAATGCCATCACTGTTTATAACTCCCAATGAATGCGATGATCATCAGTAGCTGCGAACATCACAAAATCAGAGACAAGCAGGCAGGCACTATGATAGAAGTACACAACACCATGTAAGTAGTCTCATAAAAAGAAAAATCAGGCCGGGCGCGGTGGCTCACGCCTGTAATCCTAGCACTCTGGGAGGCCAAGGCGGGCGGATCGTTCTGAGCTCAGGAGTTTGAGACCAGCCTGAGCAAGAGCGAGACCCCGTCTCTACCAAAAATAGAAAGAAATTAATTGGACAGCTAAAAATATATATAGAAAAAATTAGCTGGGCATGGTGGTGCATGCCTGTAGTCCCAGCTACTCGGGAGGCTGAGACATTAGGATTGCCTGAGCCCAGGAGTTTGAGGTTGCTGTGAGCTAGGCTGACGCCACGGCACTCGCCCCAGGCAAGAGAGTGAGACTCTGTCTCAAAAAAAAAAAAAAAAAAGAAAAATCAAATCTAATCTGATCAGACCTTTTAGATCTAAATGCCAATTAGCAGAGAACACAGGGGACAAAAGAAGATATTAACACAACACAATGGGGATGCCATCAGAAAAAATCCTAGAGAACTCTACAGGACAAATCACTTAGTTTCTTTCTTGCTATGTTGTTCCAGTTGGAGTGCAGTGGCCATTCACAGGTGCAATCATAGCCACTGCCACCTGGAACTCCTGGGCCGAAGTGATCCTCTTGCCTCAGCCTCAGGAGTAGCTAGGACTACAGGCTTGTGCCACCAAGCCTGGCTTTACCTAGTTTCCTAAAAAACAAATAGAATAAAATCAAACAAAGACAGGAAGAAAGGAAAAGGGAACAAAGGAACAGAAATTGCAAGTAAAAAAGAGAGGTAAAGGGAAACTATAAATTTTTATTTATTTATTTTTTTCTTTCACATCAATCTGCTTCTAAAAACTATAAATTTTTTTTTTTTTTTTTTTTTGAGACAGAGTCTCACTCTGTTGCCCTGGCTAGAGTGAGTGCCATGGTGTCAGCCTAGCTCACAGCAACCTCAAACTCCTGGGCTCAAGCGATCCTCCTGCCTCAGCCTTCCGAGTAGCTGGGACTACAGGCATGCGCCACCATGCCCAGCTAATTTTTTCTATGTATTTTTAGTTGTCCAGATGATTTCTTTCTATTTTTTAGTAGAGACGGGGTCTCACTCTTGCTCAGGCTGGTCTCGAACTCCTGAGCTGAAACGATCCGCCCGCCTCGGCCTCCCAGAGTGCTAGGATTACAGGCGTGAGCCACCATGCCCGGCCAAAACTACAAATTTTTAAAAAGACTTAAGAGATATGCTAACCAGTTGCAATGTATGATTTGGATCTCAATTCAGACAAACGTTTTTAAAGACATTTATAGGCCAATCAGGGACATGTAAACACTAATTCATATTCGATGATTTTAGGAAATTATTGTTGATTTTTTGGAGGGGGGGGAAGTGATAGTTTTGTGGATATGTTTTAAAAGGAGAATGCTTGTCCTTTAAAGATACATACTGAAATGTTTACTGGAGAAATCATGTTATATCTGGTATTTACTTCAAAATAATGTTTGGGAGGGGGCGAGGTAGGTGTATGTATAGAGGAAACAAGGTTGACCATGAGGTGGTAATTGTTAAAGTAGGGTAGTGACTACAAGGGGGTTCATTAGGCTATTCTCCCTACTTTTGTGTATGTTGAAATTTTCCACAATAAAAATGTTTTAAAATTGTGAGTCAAAATGATTACACTAATATAAAAAAACGCAATTAAAAAGTCAGGAAGAAATACTATCCTGCAAAAGGCAGACGCTAGTAGTGTAAGGGAGGTAGGGTGAGTCATTTCCTCCTTCATTTCTACATTTTCTGTGTTTATAAATATATGTGTGTGTGTGTGTGTGTGTGTGTGTGTATGTATATACATACATATACTTTTTTTTTTTTTTTTTTTTGAGACAAAGTCTCACTCTGTTGTCCCAACTAGAGTGCAGTGGGGTCAGCCTAGCTCACTGCAACCTCAAACTCCAGGGCTCAAGCGATCCTCCCGCCTCAGTCTCCCAGAGTGCTAGGATTACAGGCATGAGCCACCGCGCCTGGCCTATATTTTAAATGTTATTTTTATAATGAGAATAAAACTTGGGCGGGGGGAGGATATCCTCTATAGTTTTGCTGTCCTCGTCCTGATCTTAAAAACCCATGTATTCTCTTCCCCATGTTCTCCAGGTTTTTGTTAGGCTTCCCGCTATCTTTTTCAAGTTTAGATTATCTGGGTTCTGATACTAGCAGGGTTTTGAGGAAAGCATATCAAGTTCAGCGCGCCCTAACCTTCCGCCCAGCCTGCAGGCTGACTTTCGAGTCACACTGCAGAGCAGGGCGACCTCTAAGGTCACATCGCGGCTTCGCCTTCTGCCGACGCGTGAGCGATACTTGCGCGCGCAGCAGGACTACATCTCCCAGGAGGCTTTACGCCTCCCCGGGTGAGGGGAAGCCCTTAATAGCGGAGGACTACATTACCCAGTGACATCTTGGGGCCGGCGTTGGCTGGACTTTAAAGCGTACAACCATTGGTCCAGACCCTGTCGGGAGCTGCGCAGTGATTGGCCCAGGAGCCCGTCAGTTTCTGCCGAGAGCAGTTGAGTTTTGGGTTGGACTGAGCTACGAGGGAGCGAGAGCTGAGAGCGGGGATCCGGGCCGCACCGGCCGAACCGGGTGAGTGACCTCTGCCTTCTCCCTTCTCGCTGTCCTTTCGGGGACCTGCACCCTTGCTCTCCGGGGCGGGCCCGGAGGAGCACACAGGCGCAGGTACTCATGTGGGGGCGGGGACTCTACTCACACGTGTCACACCTGAGCTGAGAAGCATCTTTTGGGACGCCAGAGGCAAAACCCCGCGCACACCCCTGGGCACCTGAACTCTCGGGCGTCTTCTCAGACTTGGGGAGGAAAAACACACCCCGAGGTACACCTAGACTCTTGTGTACCCACGCGGGGACGTCTCCAGAGCCACTCAGCTGAACCCTTGGGCACATGGGCACCCACTCACTGCGGGGCACTTATGTACCCGAACACCGGGAAGAGCCTGATAAGCCTCCAGGCTCCTCCTGAAACTGAGCCAGGACACCTGCCATGGAGCTTGCTTCTTCCCTCCCAGATGGGCAGGAAACTGACACCGCTCAGTGTGACCCGATGTTCCCTGGGTAACGGCTGCCCCTTGTTTAATGGCTTCTCACAGGTGCCTATAGAGGAGTTCCAGGGTGGATGAGAGAGAAAAAGAATCCATGCTGGGTGGCGTGGAGGTTGTCACTGTGTAGGCAATGTTCTCCCTGTTACTACAAGTATTTAAGAACTAGGCCGGGCGCGGTGGCCCACGCCTGTAATCCTAGCACTCTGGGAGGCCGAGGCGGGCGGATTGTTTGAGCTCAGGAGTTCGAGACCAGCCTGAGCAAGAGCGAGACCCCCGTCTCTACTAAAAAAATACAAGGAAATTAGCTGGACAACTAAAAAAAAAATATGTGTATAGAAAAAATTAGCCGAGCATGGTGGCACATGCCTGTAGTCCCGGCTACTGGGGAGGCTGAGGCAGTGGGATCTCTCGAGCCCAGGAGTTTGAGGTTGCTGTGAGCTTGGCTGATGCCACAGCACTCACTCTAGCCCGGGCAACAGAGTGAGACTCTGTCTCAAAAAAAAAAAAAAAAAAGGAGCTAGTGTTAATCCTGAAGTCTCTTCTAAAATCATTTTGTTTAGTTTTAGTTTAGCTTTTCTTTTTCTTTTTTTGCCATAACAAATTCAAACAATACAGAATCACATAAAGAGAGAGATCCATCTATCTTCCTTCTCCCCTTCCCAACCCTTTTCCCAGTGGTAACTTACCAACTACCTGTTGGTGTGTGTGTGTTGTTACAGACTTTTTCCTATGTTGTATACAACCGTATGGAGCATATGTAGGTTTTGCTGTTTTTCTTGTACAAAAATGGGGTTATACTAGACATACTGTTCTGAAACCTGCTTTTTTTGTTTGTTTTGATCTACTATGGGCGTCTTTCCAAGTGAGTGTGTAGAACTCAGGCTGGTTCTTTGTAATGGCTGCATGGTATTCCACTGCATGGATGTCATGTAGTATATTATTTCCCTAGCTCTCTGTCGATGAGCATTTGTGTTATATCCAGTTCTATGAACAATGATGCAATGCACAACATTTCACACACCTATCCTAGTGTTTCTCCAGATCCGTGGTTCTCAACCAGGAGCAGTTTTGTCCCTCAGGGGGTATTTGGCAATGTCTGGATGCATTTTTGATTGTCACAGTAGGAATGTGGTGGTAGAGACCAGAGGTGCTGTTAAACATCCTATAATGCACAGTTCATCTCCCCAACAAAAGAATTAATCTTCATTCTAAAATGTCCAGCCCAGTGGTGCTCCCCTGTAGTCCCAGTTACTGCGGAGGCTGAGGCAGAAGGATTGCTTGAGCCCAGGAGTTTGAGGCTGTAAAGACACTGGTGCACTCCAGCCTGGGCAACATAGCCAGACCCTGGCACATGTATGAGTGCGCATGCTCTTTCTCTCTCCCTCTTGCTCTCTCTCTCTCTCTAAAACTAGTCTCTTTTTTTTTTTTTTGAGACAGAGTTTCACTCTGTTGCCCGGGCTAGAGTGAGTGCCGTGGCATCAGCCTAGCTCACAGCAACCTCAAACTCCTGGGCTCAAGCGATCCTTCTGCCTCAGCCTCCCAAGTAGCTGGGACTACAGGCATGCGCCACCATGCCCGGCTAATTTTTTCTATATATTTTTAGTTGTCCAATTAATTTCTTTGTATTTTCAGTAAGAGACGGGGGTCTCGCTCTTGCTCAGGCTGGTCTCGAACTCCTGACCTTGAGCAATCCACCCGCCTCGGCCTCCCAGAGTGCTAGGATTACAGGCATGAGCCACCACACCCGGCCTCTAAAACTAGTCTTGAGCTCTGAGGTTGAGAAACGCTGCTAGAAAAAAACAATGGAATTAGATATTTTTGAAGTAAATAAATATTTTTTAAAAACCAGTGCCCTGGCCGGGCGCGGTGGCTCATGCCTGTAATCCTACCACTCTGGGAGGCCGAGGCAGGTGGATCATTTGAGCTCAGGAGTTCAAGACCAGCCTGAGCAAGAGCAAGACCCCATCTCTACTAAAAAAATAGAAAGAAATTAGCTGGACAACTAAAAATATATATATAAAAAAATTAGCCGGGCATAGTGGTGCATGCCTGTAGTCCCAGCTACTCGGGAGGCTGAGAAAGGAGGATCGCTTGAGCCCAGGAGTTTGAGGTTGCTGTGAGCTAGGCTGACACCATGGCACTCTAGCTCAGGCAAGAGAGTGAGACTCTGTCTCAGAAAAAAAAAAAAAAAAAAACAACAGTGCCCAAAAAATTGTGGCATACCTACTTGTGTGAATATTATTCAGCCATTTAAAATGACATTTATGAAGATCTTGTAGCAACATGGAAGTGTGCTTATGACATTTTATGTTTCAAAAGCCAGGATCCCAGAAAAAAGCCAGAAGGAATATGTGAAGTGAAAAATGTTAAGATGGTGGGGTTCTCTTTTCCTCTCTCCCTTCTGAACTTTCTGCAAGGTCATTATTACTTCTAAAAGTTCTTTGGTTTTTAATCCTTCATTCATTAACTGTTTTTAAAGCCTTTGCTATGTGCCAGGCACTGTGCTGGTCTCTGGAGATACAACAGTAGTTAGATGACAGGGTCCCTACCCATTCAGAGTCTCCTTCCTGAGTGTACGTTAGCAGCTGCTGTGAATGCTAGAAAGGAAAGAGTACATCTCCTAGAAGGGGTGCTCCTTAGCTGAGCCCCGGTGGATGACAGGAGCTGACCTTGGAAGAGTGAGTAGGGAGCGGGAGGGGACTGCCTTTCAGATGTGGGGAATTGTGGTCGCGGAGGTGAGGCCGACAGATAGGGACTCTCGAAGCGTTTTCTAGGAACTGTTCAGAAGCACTCAGACCACCCTGGTGGAGTGAGGAAGAAGGAGAATGGCTCAATGTGAGCCTGAAGAGGTCAGCAGGTCTTGGTCAGCTGGGGCCTAGGAGCCCATGGTGTGGCTCATGGTGTGG
Source organism: Indri indri (assembly GCA_004363605.1). NCBI lineage: Eukaryota > Metazoa > Chordata > Mammalia > Primates > Indriidae > Indri > Indri indri. The sequence goes on from RJWJ010035150.1 coordinate 13,009, forward strand.
CGCGGCCCATTGCGCCAGGGTGGGCGTGAGGGGTGTCCACAGATGGGGAAGGGAAATGCGAAGGGACCCGGGGGTCACTGGGCTCCTCCTTTGGATAGTGTGGGCTGGTTAGAGAATCCCAACCCCCATTCTCTGGCCCCACATGTCCTTTGTCCCCCTCAGGGTTCCACTTGGGTGGGCTCACACTTTACCTCAGGCAGGGGTTTGCCATCAAGTTGCCAGATGCCATTGGAAAGCCAGTTGGTTTCTGGGAGCGAAGCATTTTCCTGCCGAGCCTGTCATCCATGCAGTCCACAAACATTATGGGCTCTTACTGTGACAGGCTCTATTCCAGGCACTGGAAATGCTGCGAGGCACAGACGAGCCAAGGCCCTGTTTCCACGGGCTTGCATTCTAGAGAGGGAGAGACAAGTCTCAGATGTGCAGTATATTGGGCCGGGCACGGTGGCTCACTCCTGTAGTCCTAGCACTCTGGGAGGCCAAGGCGGGTGGATCGCTCAAGGTCAGGAGTGTGAGATCAAATGTACAGTATAAGTACCCCATGGCGTAAGTGCTATAAAGAAGAATAAAGCGGGTACTATTGCAGACAGGCTTGTTGGGCGGTGGGGGCTGTTCTGAGGGAGGCGATGTTTGAGCAGAGATCCTAAGAAACTTGCCTTGGTGTTCACTCCATGTTTCTTGTGTTTAGCTTGATACTGATGGACATTGTATGGGCCGGAGGAAGGGATGGTTGGTTATGACCCCAAAGCAGATGGCAGGAATAACTCCAAGTTCGAGGTGGCAGCAGCTGGGTCTATGTCTGGACTTGTCACACGGGCGCTTATCAGTCCCCTGGACATCATCAAAATCCGTTTCCAGGTACTCTTTTTCCCTTTTTCCATGCAATCGGCTAGAGTACAAGTTCACTCTTTCTTGCAAATGCAGTTCCTAAAACTTGGAATTTTGTCAAGATAAAGCACTTTGTTGGCTTCATTACCTTTTCTGAAATTTCTCCTTCCCACCCCATCCCCATCGTCCTGACCTTTTTGATTTTGCTTCCTAGCTTCAGATTGAGCGCCTGTCTCGCAGTGACCCCAATGCAAAATATCATGGCATCCTACAGGCCACAAGGCAGATTTTGCAAGAGGAGGGCCCAACGGCATTCTGGAAAGGACACATCCCAGCCCAGATTCTCTCCATAGGCTATGGAGCTGTCCAAGTAGGTGGCAGGGGACGAGACCAAGCCCCTGGGGTCACATTGCTCAATGGAGAAGCAGAGGGAGGGTAAGGCAGGCAGGGACACTGCCTGGGGTGGGTGGCAAGAGGCAGTCCCCACATTTTCCATTTGACTTAACCGGGAACCTGCCTGACCCATCGAAGACGTTGTCAGATTGAGCTGTACCTTAGGCATTCCCTTCCCCATGTCCCCACTGTCCATCCCAGGTGACTTAGATGTTGCACCTAGGAGACTGACTTGACACCACACCCCCTGTGGGGCTTGGCAAATTTCATTTTTGGAAATACCATCTTCATGTATGTGCTTCATCTGGACTTCACAAGAGCATTGTGAGGAGGGTGGAGCAGGGGTTATGTGGATCTCAGGGAGGCTGAGTGAGCTGTCCGAGGCCGCACAGCCTGTATATGATGAAGCCGGGATTAGAACCCAGATTTCTTGACTTAGTCGTTCGTTCATTCCGCTGAGCGCCAGTATTATTTCGTGGTGTACAGCATGTGGTTTTATGGTGGTCATAGTGGTAATAGCCAACCCTTGCCCAGTGCGAGTTGTGGGCCAGGCCCCTGCTCTGAGCGCTGTATACACATACACACACCGTCTTGCAGTCCTTTGGGGGTAGGCGCTGTTATCACTCCTGTTTTACGAATGAGAAGACTGAGGCAGATGGAGCTTTTTTAATAAATCATGAACCCCACCAAAGTCACTAGCTAGAAAGTGGCAGAGCTGGGGCTCCCACCCAGACAGCTAGTGCCAGAGATGTCCCTGCCTACTCTTCCTGTGATATCCCAGTGACTGTTCCAGTCAGGTGCTTACCAGATGGCCATGTCCGTGCACGTGGCACGCAAGTGGCTACTGCAGCGTGATGAGTAAGTACAGCACCAGGATGGGCACAGGACGCCGAGCCACCTTGAGGTGGCTGAAGGCAGATCCGAGTGAGGGTTACTCCGCGGAGCAGGCGCCTGGCAGGATGTGCTCCAGAGCAGAGTGGCTCTCACACAGCCCCGCCACCAGCGCACTGGAGGGGTCCCCTGCCAGGAATCAGATGATGGCCATCTTTTCCCAGTTCTGAGAAAATTAAGTCAGAGAGTGGCACTTTCTGATATTAATTTTCCCATATTATCTTCTTAACCTTTTGGGTATTTGGCTTTACTCAAATTGAGTATAAAATGGCATCTGAGTTTCACACATAATTATGTGTATATTGTATTCTGTCGCTGCTCAAGAATAACATTTCATCACCTTTCCTCACCTCCAGGACTGGGCCCCACCTGTGTCGCAGGTAGTGTATTGGGGGGGGGGGGTGGCATTTGGTCTCAGCTGTCGTCCTTTAGGCTGTTAATGACCTTTTCACTCGATTTGCAGTTTTTGTCATTTGAAGTGCTGACGGAGCTGGTCCACAGAGCCAACATGTATGACAGCCACGAGTTCTCAGTGCACTTTCTATGTGGTGGTCTGGCTGCCTGCACGGCCACCCTCACTGTGCACCCTGTGGATGTTCTGCGCACCCGCTTTGCAGCTCAGGGTGAGCCCAGGGTGAGTGGTCAGGGCCAGACCAGGGGAGCCTGAATAAGAAGGTGTCGTTGGGGTTCTTCTCCCTGCGGAAAGCAAAGCTGGGAGGGGCTCGGGTTTTCAGTTCATCAGGCAGTTCGTAAAACTTGTGACTGTGGTCAGCACCATGCAGGGTGCTCTCTGTCCTTGTCTGGAAGGAGCCCACAGCCTCCCTGGGGCAGCAGAACCTACAGCTATGAAACAGAGAACAAGTAAATACCTACCAGTGGGGTGGATCAAGGAAGGCATCTCAAAAATGAGACTCAAGAACTTATTGCTGCACTTTGGGAGGCTAAAGTGGGAGGATTGCTTGAGGCCAGGAGTTTGAGACCAGCCTGGGCAAAAGCAAGACCCCATCTCTAGCTGGGCATCATGGCAGTGCCTGTAGTCCTAGCTACTTGGGAGGCTGAGGCAGGAGGATCGCTTGAGCCCAGGAGTTGGAGGTTGCAGTGAGCTACAATGATGCCACTGCACTGTAGCCTGGATGAGAGAGTGAGACCCTGTCTCAGAAAAAAAAATAAAACAAAACTCATTGCTGTATTGTTGTGAGAGTGTCTTTGGTTTCTACAAAGAATGGCTTGGAGGAAATAGGATAGTTGAGTCAGACTCAAGGAAGAATTTAGTAAAAGCAAGGGATTAAATCCTGAAACAGACCTCCCTACCATAATGTCTGCTTCCTGGACATATTTAAGAGTAGCATTTTGTGTGTGTGTGTGTGTGTGTGTGTGTGTGTGTGTGTGTACGCGTGTGTGTATGTGTTCATGTTCTCAACCAAGAAAGAATAATGTTTCCACTGTCTCCCTTCTGCTTTAGGGTACTGTTGGTGGGAAAGGAAGGACACTTTAAGAATTTGATCTGAAGGCCGGGTGCGGTGGCTCACGCCTGTAATCCTAGCACTCTGGGAGGCCGAGGCGGGCGGATAGTTCTGAGCTCAGGAGTTCGAGACCAGCCTGAGCAAGAGCGAGACCCCGTCTCTACCAAAAATACAAAGAAATTAATTGGACAGCTAAAAATATATATAGAAAAAATTAGCCGGGCATGGTGGCGCATGCCTGTAGTCCCAG
>RJWJ010035151.1:0-16835 GCA_004363605.1 Indri indri
AAAAAAATACCAGAAAAATACCAACCCAAGAATGCTAGAGTGAAAATATTAATATCAGACAAACTAGGCTTTAGAACAAGAGATATTACCAGGGATAAAGTGGGACATTTCATAATGATAAGGGGCTCATTCATTAAAAATGCTTAATGAACTAATTTGTCTAGGTGCATAGCAGCCTCAAATAGATGAAGAAGGAAAACCAATGGAAACTTCTGAAGTGACTGTGCATTTACAAGATATTTAAGATTATATATACATACATATGAATATAGCCATGTGTGGCTATTAAGTTCCGGAAATGTTGCTGGCCAAAACTGATATCTGAGATAAGTACTGTAAGTGTTAAATGCACTATAGATTTCAATGATTTAGAAAAAAAAATATATCATTGATGGTTTATATATTGATATCATGATGAAATAATAGTATTTAAATATAAGCATATACGTGAGGGTGAAAGTTTATCTTTTAAATCATAATATATTCATATGAATATGAGGTTAATATGACAAGAATATTTATTTTGCTTGTAATGGTACAAATCATCTGAAATATTATGTATTCTATGCACCGAAGACAGCGATGCATTTATACTATATGACTTTAATGAATGCACACTTTTAGGTCTTTTCTATGTATAAACTCTCTTTGTCTTGCATACCAAGGTATAGTAAAACATGCTCTGTTTATTTTCATGTATGAGTTCCTCTTATATTTATTTTCATTTTTCATTATCCAGTTCATAGATAATAGAACAAAAGTTACTGATATACATGGATTTTAATGAAAAGACCTATATAGCATCAAGTTATATTTTCAATTTTCCCCTTAGAGGTTGTTTCCATCAATATATAATTTTCACAGGAATATATGAGAGAATGAAGGAAAGTATAATTCCTGAATATATTATCATGAACTGCAAATAGCAGTTGATGATATGGAAATAAATGAGGATCTTTGGGCCTTAGAAAAATTCATTATAAATAATTAAGTAATAAATAAAAATTAATAGAATGAGAAATGGTAAAGATTATAAAAACCGAAAATTGTTAAAGACATATTGAAGATACTGAAGTTACGGTTCCTAGAAGTTAGGCACTCAATGAATACAGGTAAGACTACAAGCATGGCAATTAATTATACATTATATGTGGGACTTGACCATGTTTTGTCATGTACAATATTGCAACCATGATTCAATTTGACAGTGGAATTAGAAACTTTCTCAAAAAGCTTTTCAGTTACAGATATATCAGTTCAACTACAGACTTGTATCAGTAACAAATGAAAATAATTAATACTTCATAACTTATAAATAAGGTACAGTATAAATAGATGTGTGCGTGTGTGCACTTCATTTTCTTCTTCGATTATAAGAATATTTTTAAACTTTAAATTTATCAACATCTTTACTGGTTTATATTATAGAGAAGTGATATAACAATTATGCTGACATCTTCATTACATAAACTGATTATTTTTAGATGTTTAATAAGTTTATTATAACTATAAATTAATTTTAAACTTTACAATGTAAATAGATATAAAATATCAATTGCAACTATGCACCATTGAAATGTTTAATTTCTGAATTGAAAAATATAAAATAGCCAATATATTTTAATGAAAAGCAGGGATAAATTGGTTTGTAGAGATTACATTAGAAGACAGAAATACTCTGTGTCAAAGCATAGGCTTGTTGCTCTAATGAATGATCTCATTAATATTTCATAATAAACTCCTGAAAAATATATCAACGATCATTTTACACAGGAGGTAACTGATACTGAGAGGGTTCAGGTAACTTGCACAAAATCACACTTATTTTTTTCTAAGCATAATTCTCATGTATTTCAAGTGTATATGCGTTTCTCACTAAACATAATCTAGATTTGATTTTAAGTGAGAGATGTGCTGCTATTCCTTTCATTGGGAACTTAGAGGCCATTGTAAGTTATTAATTGGCCCAATTTCAATATTTTCTCTCAGGAAATAGGCAGGGTGGTGGAGAGGGAAAGAGATAGGGGAAGGGCTGGTGAGTGGGGCAGTCAGAACACACACAACATTCACCAATTAAGTTTGCCATCTTATATGGATGGGGTTCATGGCACCCCAAAACAATTAAAATAGTAATGTTGACTGTCACTTATTACAGATCATCATAATGGATATAATAATGAAAAACTTTGAAATATTGCAAGAATTACCAAAATGTGACACAGAGACATGAAGTGACCACATGCTATTAGAAAAATGGTGCCACAGATTTGCTCAATGCAGGATTACCACAAATTTTCAATTTATTTAAAAAATGCAATATTTTTGAAGTGCAATAAAATGAGATATGCCTATAGTCAAACATATACAGCTGGATTAATCCTTCAAAATAGTGACAGTACAAAGACTGTAGCTGCTTGCTGCTCTTACAAGGTAAATAAAGAATGAACGTTGGAGTTTAAAAGATCATGTTTTGAATCCTGCTGGTCTTCTATAACTTGTCTGACCTCCAGAATGTTACTTTTCTTTTTATAGCATGTTTACTAATTTATAAAAGAATAAATATTATGCTTGATTTTCTGGTTTTCTCTGAAAATTACATAAATTGTGTCAAGAGCTTGGGTTCCAACGAAGGCTTGAAAAATAAATTCAAATATCTTTTCCCTCTTCTCCCTAGTTTTGAATTACTAATTAAATATATTACAGGTTACCCTAAAGAAAATATATGCTTCCTACAGTCAGAAAACTTTAAAAAAACTTTAATTTCTTTTTGATCATTAACTAGATAGACATGCATAGGTGATTAGTTTAAAAGTTTAGATCAATGCTAAGTGATAAAGGTCTTTCTCTTGATAGACATTTCTGTTTTTATGAAAATATTTACATATATCTTTTGTTAAAAGATCCATCTAAAAAATGGAAAAGTTCCAATAGATGTATCGTTCTTCCTAGTGAAAATGTGGTTTCTGATTTATATATGATTTTATGTTAAGTTATAAAATGCAAGCATACTGGGTTGAATCATTATCAAATGTTAAAAATATTAGGAGACTTTGACTAACAAGTTTTCCATTATACATATCTAAATCACCATTTAATTATAAACACATAATAATAAATATACTTCATAGTTGATTTTATATCTTAGAACATGTCAACTGTCCCTGATATGACTATTTCTTTGTCAAAACTGTGCCTAGAACAGGGCCAAGTTCAGTTGTTTTAATGAGGTCTCTACAGCCACCAGTGCAGTCTGTGGTGCCTCAGGCAGAGGTCTTGGCCTCCTGGCACCTAGCAGCTGTATATTTAGTTGTTTAATTCATGGCTGGTCCAAAAGCAAAACAAAACAGAAAAAAACACTCATAAAACTAGGTGTGTTGAATGACAGATACCAATATATACATGGAAAAATGAAATTTATTAAATGAAAAATGACATAAAAACAATCATTAATATTGCATAGCTTCAATGTTATGTTTGAAGATATGTTATTTATGGAGCCTGATATCATCATTTGAAAAAAGTTACCTCTTACAGTATCATTTTTAAAAGGTAACTTGAGACTGAATTTTGCAGTGTAGGTGTAAGGTATATTGACTATCTTCTAATTCTGCAAGTCCAATTCATTCCAAATAACAGGTTCCACTGATGGAAACTCATTTTCTTATTTCATATATGTGAAATGTAATAACACCTAACACCAAGATCTGGTATACATAAATCAATATTTTCAACTATAAATGTTGTTTTCCCTGCAGACTTTGCTACTTTTGATTTAAGAATCATCATGGTTCAAAGTACAGGTTTATTTCTTACAGAAGCTGCTTATTAGTGGCAAAATAATCACCCAGGCACAAATCAGTGAATAACTGTCCCTTTGGATAGCTGTATATTAAATTGAAATCTATGCAATATTCCCATTAAAAAATTGTTTATTACCAGATGGATTCACAGACCTCTTCTACCAGACTTAACAAAAAAGAATTGGTACTTATTCTACAGAAATTTTTCTATAACATAGAGAAGGAGAGAATCCTCCCTGGCTCATTCAATGAAGCCAGTACCACCTTGATACCAAAGCCAGGAAAGGACACAACAAAAAAGAAAACTATAGACCAATATCCTTTATGAACATAAATGCAAAAATTCTTAATAAAATACCAGAAAACCAAATTCAACAGCACATCAAAAACACACTTTATCATGATCAAGTGGGTTTCTTCCCAGGTATACAAGGATGGTTCCACATATGCAATCAAGAAATGTGATTCACCACATAAATAGAAGCAAAAACAAAGACCATATGGTCATCTCAATAGATGCAGAATAAAGCATTCCATAAAATCCAGCACCTTTTCATGATAAAAACCCTCAACAAACGAGGCATAGAAGAAACATACCTCAAAATTATAAAAGCCATATGGCAAACCCACTGCTAAGATCGTAATAAATGGGGAAAAGTTAAAAGCATTCCCCCAGTGAAGTGGAACAAGACGTGGGTGTCCACTGTCACCCACTTCAATTCAACATAGGACTTACTGGAAGTCCTACCCAGTGCAATCAGGCAAGAGAAAGAAAGAAAGAGCATCCAAATCAGGAAAGGAGATCAAACTATCCCTGTTTGCTGACGATATAATCTTGTATCTAGAAAACCCTAAACAGTCCACGAAAAGACTCATAGATTTGATAAATAAATTCAGCGAAGTCTCAGAATACAAAATCAATGTTCACAAATAAGTAGCATTTCTATATGCTGTAATAATAACAGTCAAGCTGAGAGACAAATGAAGGATTTAATAGCATTCACAATAGCTACAAAGAAAAAAAAATACCTAGGAATATGCTTAGTCAAGCAGGCGAAAGATCTCTACAAGGAGAACTATAAAACAGTGATGAAAGAAATCACAGATGACACAAACAAATGGAAAAAACAACCCTTGCTCATGGATTGGCAAAATCAACTTCATTAAAATGTCCATACCACCAGAGGTAATCTACAGATTCAACACAATGCCCATCAAAATATCAACATCTTATTCCACAGACCTAGAAAAAAATAATCCTAAGCTTCATTTGGAATGAAAAAAGACCCAAAATAGCCAAAGAAATCCTAAGTAAAAAGAACAAATCTGGAGGCATCACATTACTAGATTTCAAATTATACTACAAGTGAATGCCACCAAAATAGCATGGTAGTGGCATAAAATTAGTAACATAGACCCATGGAACAGAATAGAGTACCCAGATATAAAACCATCTACCTGCAATCAACTGATCTTTGACAAAGCAGACAACAATACACACTGGGGCAAGGAAGCCCTATGCAATAAATAGTGCTGGGAAAATTGGATAGCCACATTCAGAAGAATGAAACAGGACCCCTATCTCTTGCCATATACAAAAAGAAATTCAAGATGGATAAAGGACTTAAATGTAAGGCATGAAACCACAAAAATTCTAGAAGAAAACATAGGAAAAACTCTTCCAGACATTGGCTTAGGGAAAGAATTTGTGACTAAGACCCCAAAGGCAAATACAGCAGTATCAAATATAAATAAATTTGACTTAATTAAATTAAAACGTTTATGCACAGCAAAAGAAATAGTCAACAAAGTGAAGCAAAAACCTACAAGAATGGGGGAAAACATTCACAAACTATACATCTGACAAAGTACTACTATCCAGAATCTACAAACAACTCAAACAAACCAGCAAGATAAAAACAACTCCATGAAAAAGTGGGCAAAAGATATGAAGAAAAGTTTTTAAAAAGAAGATACAGAAATAGCCTAGAAATATACAAAAAATGATCAAGATCACTTATCATCAGGGAAATGCAAATTAAAACTACAATGAGATACCATCTTACACCTGAATGATCATTATTAAAAAGTCAAGAAATAGAAGATGCTGGTGTGGGTGCAAACAGAAAGGAATGCTTACACACTGTTGGTGGGACTGTAAATTAGTACAACCTCTCTGGAAAACAGTATAGAAATTCCTCAAAGAAATAAATCTAGACCTACAATTTTTTTCTAGCAGTCCCACTGCTAGGTATATACCCAAAGGAAAAGAAGTCATATTATAAAAAAGAAGACACATGCATATGAATGTTTAGTGCAGTACAATTTACAATTGCAAAGATGTGGAAACAAAGTGTCCATCAATTTACAAGTGGATAAAGAAAATGTGGTGTGTGGTGTGTGTGTGTGTGTGTGTGTGTGTGTGTGTGTGTGTGTATCATGGAGTACCACTCAGCCATTAAAAGGAATGAAATAATGTTGTTTACCACAACCTGGATGGAGACCATTATCCTAAAAATCGAAAACCAAACACCACATTTTCTCACTAATATGTAAGAGTTAAATGATAGGCACACACGGGCACAAAGAGATTTAAAAGGTCATTGGAAACTGCGAATGGGGGAATTTGGGGGAGGTGTGGGATTAAAACTTACCTACTGGGTATACAATGAACACTCTTCTGGTGACAGGCACACCAAAAGCCCTGATTTAAGCATTATAAAAGGTATCCATGTAAAAAAAAATTTACCCCCTCAATATTTTGAAATAAAAAAAGAAAAAATTGTTTATTTACTGGGGGCGTAAATAAAGTCATTAAAGAGATCTAACAATGAATTTAATTTGAGACATCAAATGAGCAAAATATTGTGCAAGGGCTAGGATGTTAATGTTATGATAATGTTATGCTATGTTAAGTGCAGTTAATCTTGCATTTCCAAGGATATGAGGCATAATATATGCTTTCCTTGAGGGCTAATTATGAGACATTTTAATGGTTTTAATTCCCCTCTATATCCTTAAGATAAAACCATTATGCAAAAATAAAGGGTGGAACAATTTAAAGATGGAGTAGTCAGTTATTTATCCCATTATGTTAGTGAACAGATTATCCTGGCCACGGAATCTCATTGAAATGTTAAAACATTTGATTAGATCAAATGGAGGCTATTTGACAATAAAGCAAGTTGATAGGTGCTCTGAAAAGGAATACACCTATTTTAATTTCCATTGCATCTAACCACTATTCTTAGACATAAATTTTGTTCAGTAGAGAATATAAATCTCTGTAAGTCAAATTTTCAAGTGGACTGGTTTTAGCCATTTACTGGTTTTGTCACTGAACATTGAGTTTAATAAAATATCTGACATATGATCATTATATTATTTTATTGTGGGAAGAGTGGACCTCATAGCAGTTTGGGGTCAGGCATATCTTTTCTTGCCTCCCAAAATAAATCCCAGGAGGCAATAGAGCTGTAATTTGCTATTCTCTAGTTTTTTGTTGTTTTTGTTTTTTCTAATGATTGTGTGTGTGTGTGTGTGTGTGCGCGCGCGCGCACGTGCATGTTTCTGGTTCACTGACAGGCTATTTTCCTAGCGTCAACAATAGTTGAGAATTTGATTTTATAATAATTTGTTTTTTTCTTCATTGGATGGTGGAGATTGAGTGAAAGACAAAATAATACAGTTAGGCTTTTAGTTTGCTGTGAATTAAAATCGATTAATAATTTTATGTTAAATGTAGAGGAAGAACAGCTCTAAAATACAATATATGTGAAATGATATAGAACACAATTTCTGTTAAGTATTATGATACTTAAGTGTATACTAAGAGCAATAGTTAAAGGGAAATATAAATATTTGTGTGGGGTTTTTTTCCAAATTAATAAGAGAGTAGTTTCATCCTAAAAAAAAGGAAAGACAAACCAAAAAAAAAAAAAAAGTGCTAGCTATTTGGTCCAGAACATAAAAGAATATAGCGGAAAACAAATGTTGAGCTAGGTTAGCAAATTGTAGAAAGTTTGAGGGAAGTGAATTTTATTGATTTTTATATTATACCTGAATTTTTAAAGACATCTTTCATAGGTTAAAATTTTGGCAAAGTTTTCTTATAAGCTCTTTATTTTAATAAAATTAACATGTCAAAGTTTTTCTGCCAAATATTATATTAATGAGAAACTTGGATTTGGCTTTTTGTCTGTTAAAATGATAAATTGATAAATTTGTCTTAGAATTATCACTTTACAAAGGATAATAAAAGGTTATTTTTTCCCATCCATGTAAACTCTAGTGTGAGTAGATTTTTTATATTTTACAGAACAATTGTGTTTGCTTTGAGTTGACCTATGCAATGATTAATTTTATGCATCAACTTGACTGGGACACTGGTACCCAGACATTTCACCAAACATTATGCTGGGTGTGTCTGTGAGGGTGTTTCTGGATGAGATTGTCATTTGAATTGGTAGACTGAATAAAGCAGACTATCTCCAATAATGTAGGTGAGGCTCCTCCAATCAATTAAAAATCTGAATAGAACAAAAAGGCTGAGAGGGAACTTTTTCTAGATGATTGCTTGAGGTGGAACATCACTCTTTCCTGCCTTCAAACTTGCACCGAAATAGCAGCTCTTTTAGAGTCTTGAGCGTGCTGACTTTCTGACTTTGAGAATGGAATGTACAACATTTGCTCTCCTGGTTCTCACGCCTTTGTACTCAGACTGGACATACACCTGTGGCTCTCCTGGGTCTCCAGTTTGTAGATATTGGGACTTCTCATCCTCTGTAATTAGATGAGCCAATTCCTTACAATAAATCTCTTTCTATACATCCTGTTGTTTCTGTTTCTCTGGAGAACCTTGACTAATACAACCTAATTATGTGTTTGAGATTAAAAACAGTAACAACGATGTTTCTTTATATGAGAATAACATAAGATTTCTTACAATAATAATAGAAGCTTCTCTTACATTCATTTTAAACTATCTTATTGTTACCCTTATTAAATATCCAAGTGTTTTAAATCTACTCAGTGTTCTATTTTAATCAAGAAAAATATTCTGTTAACTTTCTTATATTATTTTCTCAATATTGAATCCTAAATTTAGAAAAATAAAAGCAAAAACAATATTTCTCTTACATTTAAAACAATCTTTAAGTTTATTCCCAAATTTCTGGAAAATTGCAAAGATTTGTTCTTTTATAAAATAGATGCTAGAAATAATTAGGATTACAGCACACTCACTATTCATTAGGTGAAAATTATTGCAAAAGCTTCATAGGAAGAGTTATTAAATAAGAAGAGATGATAAGTCTTCTCTAAATTAACTTTTTATAAGTAAAATGTTAATAACTTAAATATTTCAGAAATTTAACACTTTACATTGTGTATATAGAGATTTGTTAATATTCCTCAATGTCCACAACATATTTTTATCTTCAAGAGAAAAGCTGAGCAAGTCCTTACAAAATGGTTATGTACTGTACTCCAATAGAAAATTTTACTCTTGTGCATTCTTATATTATGCTATAATAAATTAACCACAGAATTTAGTCTTTATTATCTATACTTAACTTCCATTTATGCTGATATTTGTCTAAAGGCTGCAGTATGCTACAGGCCAGCATGTGTGTCTTCAGAAAGCACAGTCTCTGAGCCTCATATAAACTATAGGTGCTTTTATCTATCATCACAATAGTCTTCCAAGCAGATATTTTTTTATACAAGTTTCAAATTTACCAATGAACTGAGTCAAGTTTCTCAGAATTATTTCATGTTCTGAAGCAGAACACATGCAGAAAAATGAAACTGGATCCCTTTCTCTCACCATATACAAAAATTAACTCAAGATGGATTAAAGACTTAAATGTAAGACCGGAAACCTTAAAAATATTAGAAGAAAACCTTGGAAAACTATCCTCAATTGTGGCCGAGGTAAAGAATTTATGACTAAATCTCAAAAGCAAATACAACAAAAACAAACATAAATATTAATAAACACGACTGTATTAAACTAAAAAGCTTCTGCGCAGCACAGGATATAATCAACAGGGTAAGTAGACAACCTACAGAATCGGAGAAAATATTCACAAGCTATGCATCTGACAAATGCCTAATATTGAGAATATATAAGGAATTCAAATCATGAAAAAAAAGAGAAATGAATAACAGCATTAAAAATGGACAAAAGACATGAACAGACATTTTTCAAAAGAAGAGACAAATAGTCAACAAATATATGAAAAAATGTTCTACATCACTAATCATTAGAGAAGTGAAAATTAAAACCACAGTGAGATACCACCTTATCCCTGTCAGAATGGCCATTACTAAAAAGTCAAAAGACAATAGATGCTGGTGTTGATGTGGTGAAAAGGGATTGCTTATACACTGTTAGTGAGAATGTGCATTAGCACAATCTCTATGGAATACAATATGGAGATTTCATGAAGAACTGAAAGTAGATCTACCATTTGATCTAGCACTTCCACCACTGGGAATCTATTAATACTAAAAGGAAAAAGACACCTGCATGCATTTGTTTATCACAGCAGAATTCACAACTACAAAGATAGGGAACCAACCAAGATGCCCACCAACTAATGAGTGAATAAAGAAAATATATATACACATGCACACACACACACACACACACACACACACACACACACACACACATCACCACCACCACACCACACTATGGAATACAATTCAGCCACAAAAAGGAATGAAATAATTCATTTGCATCAACTCAGCTGGAATGGGAGGCCATTATTCTAAGTGAAGTAACCCAGGAACAACAACAATAACAAAAAACAAACAAATACTGCATTTTCTCACCTATATGTGGGAGTTAAGCAACAGATATGAATGGTTATACAGAGTTACTTAATGGACACTGGAGACTCAAAAGGGGAGGATGAGGGGAGGGTACAGGATGAAAAATTAACTTTTGGGTAAATGTATACTATTCAGGTGATGGATATATTAAAATCCTAAACTTATCCAGTATGTAATTCATCCGTGTAATGAAAATCCACTTATTCTCCCTAAATTTATTTAAATAAAAAAAAATCACAGGACAAATAGATTGAATTTTTCCTTTCTGAATTACTCTTGAGAGGGTTCATCCTTGTTCATTTACTCAGACTTCCAGGCTACAGAGATATGTGCAATTTTATTTTTAACAAGTCAGTTCCCTAGGATGTGTCTTTGGGTCAGAACATCTTGTTGTTCAGCCAGAGTTTGGTCAAGATGTGCTTAAACTCCTAGTGCCAGTGAGTCTTCTACCCTTTGTTGAAGGATCTGTGTGTAGTTAGGGGAATGTTTTCAAGTCTGCTAATTAACTTATCTTAAAACCTGACTCTGAACTTGAAACACAGTAACTGTTTAATACAATATTTTCAAGTGTGTAAAGTATAAAAAGCATTTTATAGAAGATATATTTGCCTGTCACTTGCCTATTTAAATATCTTGGTAAAAAACTTCTAGTCATAAGTACACATAAAAAATAGCTAAACAATAAACATTTAAAAAGTTTTGCTTGTTTTTTTTTAACTTTTGCTAGAATATAAAAAATTGAAAAATGGCAATGCAAAGTTATGCCATATGAACATTTATGACTCTGAGCTAACATGATTGTGGATAATTTTATATAGGGAATAAGCAGCATACATTCTTCCTTTGAACTCAATATCAATAAGTATTATTATACTTTGACGTATCCTTAAAATTGCACAATTTTAGTGGACTTTGTTTAAAAGTTTTATTTGAAGGACGAAAAATTAATTTGCAACATTTTCAGAATTTGCAACATCTTTTATCATTTATGCACAACACTAAAGGGTGCATATGAGCGTGCTAGGTTGAACTGGTATGAGGAACATTATAGTTATAGCAAAAGTGACACAGTGGATATACTCAGTGATATGTAGCCAGAGGTCCCAGATTTTCTGTCTACAGAAGTAATGAAGGAAAATCACAGGGACATTCTAGAAATATAGGCTATTGATTCTGTACTTTCTAGAAATGTCCATGCAATATTGTCTAGTAATTAGAATGAGATAAAAATACAACAAAGAAGAAATCAAATAAAATGTGACTCTCATATTGCTTTTATGTAATGAATAGGATCTATAGTTTTAATTTTAACAAATTTTTATTTTTTCTCATAAAAGAACAAAAATTTATATTTTGAAATTATTGCCCTGTATATCATATTATGCAATTTGTCTCCCCCAGGCCTAGAGATAACAAATTGTAGCTAATAGGCACAAATTTGCATGGGTCAACTCATTCTGTGAGGGGATAATACTAACGAGGCTACTATAGTACAGGAAATCCAAAACTTAAGGCAAAATCTTAATAGCTACTAAAGTTTTATGTGTTGGATTCTGCCTTAAGTGCTTTGCATAAATAATTCATGTATTAATAATAGTCACAACAAACATACAACAAACAACAAACAACTAGCTAGATATTATTATCAACATTTTAGAAATGAAGAGACTGAGTCATGATAACTTTACATAAATTTCCATTATCTCAACTCATGTAGTTTGTATTAATATCCTTTGTTCTTAATAACAAAACTGTACTCATGCTTAAATTATTCGGAGCTCTACTTCCACTAGACAATGAAATCAGTGACATCCTTTAAATGTTTAAAACAAAGTCTAAGTTGCTTAGAGTTATATTAATATCTTTCCTTCCCAGAAATAGAAAAAAAATCCTAAAATTACTTTAGAGCCACAAAAAAACCCCAAACAACCAAAGCAATCTTGAGAAAGAAAAAGCAGAAGTGTCACACTTCCTAATTTCAAACTATATTACAAAAAAGTATACCAATGGAAACACTGAGATACTGGCATAAATACATAGACATAGACCAATGAAACAGAATCAAGAGCCCATAAATAAACACACACATATGTGGTCAACTGATATTTGACAAGAGTGCTATGAATATACAATGAGGAAAAGATAGTCTCTTCAATAAATGGTGCTAGGAAAACTGGATATTCACATGCAAAAGAATGAAATTTGACCTCAATCTTTATACCACTCTCAAAAATTAAATTGAAATGAATTAAAGCCTTAAATGAGAGAGAGAGAGAGAGAAAGAGAGAGATTCTGTATGGCAAACAATCAACCAAATGAAAAAGCAATGTAGGGGCTGGTAGAAAATATTTGTAAACCATATATCTGATAAGGAGTAACTATCCAAAATATATCAGGAACTCATACAACTCAATAGCAAAACCTCAAATAATCTGATCTTTAAAAGGCAAAGAACATGAATAGACATTTTTCCAATGAAAACATACAAATGGCCATTGGGTACATGGAAAGGTGCTCAATATCACTAATCATCAGGGAAATGCAAATCAAAACCATAATGAGATATCATCTCATACCCATTAGGTTGGCTGTTATTAAAAAGGATGAGAGAGAAGTTTTGGCAAAGACATGAAATAAGGAATTCCTCGTGCACTATCAGTGGGAATGCAATTTGGTACAATCATTGTGGAAAACACTATGAATATTCCTCAAAAAATTGAAAATGAAACTACAACATGCTCCAGCAATCCCACTTCTAGGTATATATCCAAGGAAAACAACATGCTTATGTCAAGAGATACCTGCATCACATGTTCATTGTAGCATGTCAAATTCATAAAAACAGAAAGTACAATAGAATGGTGATGGCCAGGGTTTGGTGGGTAAAAGAAATGGGGAGATGTTGGACAAAGTTACAAGCTTTCAGGTATAACATGAATAAGTTCTGGGTACCTAATGTACAGCACAGGGACTATAGTTAATAATACTGTATTGTATACTTGAAATTTGCTAAGAAAGTAGATCTTAAATGTTCTCATCACACCAAAGAAAAAATTATGGCAACTATGTGAGGTGACAGATGTGTTAACTTAGTTGTGGTAATCCTTTCACGATATGTGTATATCAAAACATCAAATTGTATACCTTTAATATATTCAATTTTTGTCAATTATACCTCAATAAAGCTGGAAAAAATAAAACATACACAAAAATAAAAAATATTATTTTTAATCATTTTTAAATTTCTGTGAAATACTGAAAGTTAAAACATATTATTTTTATTTAACCACTATAAAGGAAATTTGGCTTAAAATATATTATGAAAGGAAACATTGATCCCCGTATTCAGTATAGAATCAAATGATCTCTACCTAAATATTACTGTTTCTAAAGCAAAATAATAGTACCACCACCATTAGTTTATCTTTCTTAAAGAAAACATAATAAATAAATTGACTAACACTGTCCAAATTGTACAGCTTCTCTTTTTCTTAATTTTTTATCCTCGTATCCCTCTATAAACCTCACCTAAACTAGCAGCATGAAAAATATGAACAAGGAATGATCGTGCTGGAGTTCTAATTAAAATTATTACTCTGTAGAGAAAAAATGCTAATTGCACAAACGACAAGCAAAATAAATCAGCAGCATTCCTCTGATTTATACCATTAGTTATGGTTTGCAACTAAAATCTAGTCAATCTCTAATGATCATTTAGGTCAGCTAAGTGCCCCAGGGATCTGAACAAGTTGATTTCAATCCCTTATATGGCTAAACACTTTATACAACAAAGTATTTGTCAAATCCTGAATCAGAGTCAATGTGTGTGAAATTGTTTTCAGTGTATCACAAGAAAGACTTTATTTAAAAAAAAAAGCAAAAGAAAGACTGTATTGCCACAATTCTGAAACCATTAAATACATTTAACATAGTCTTTTCATTCTTCAATTCACTTTAGGTAAATTTTATTTCTAAACATATGAGAATGATTCAAAAACAAAAATGTAAGTTTATCTCAATTTTGTAATAATCATTTAACATCTTGAAACAGATATTTGGTATTAAGATATTGTTAGCTAAATTAATTATCAAAATATGACTTAGAAAAAATATAACATTTACCTAATTTTTCCAGGTCTTAGTTTCTAGATCTGAGTTCTACCCCAAGCTATTTATGTAGAGACTTTCATTGAAATTAGTGATAGTTACAGATGGAAGTCTAATGGGAGAATATAGCCCCTGGTCTCTTCAAGCTTTGTACTTATAAAGAAAGCTCTAACAATTCAAACAAAACACATTAAGTAATTGGAGTAGAGAAATTGAACAGAGCAAAGAGCCCCTAACCTTATTTGGTTAAATTGAGCTATAATCTCAAATAGAACATCAAGAAATCCTTCACAGTGACAAAAATGTGGGAGTTAAAAAAATTACACTAAAGGATGCCATTAAAAATATGGTTTTATTATGCCTTTTTTTTTTTACCATTATGACTGTAAGACTTTTATTCTAGGCCCATTTTTACTTCATACATGTTAAAAAAAAGATAATGTATTTTTGCAGTTCAGCATACCTGTTGATGATTTCACAAACAATCATGAATCAACAGCATTGCCAGAGGGGACACAAGTTATATTAACAATGTTATATCATCATCTTTATGTTCATAACTTCACTGGTTTGAGCAGAATATTTCTATTTTATTACACAGCCTAAAGAGTCAGATTCTCAGCAGCTGAACATAAGTCCCTGAATCCTTGCTTTTTCACTTTTTAGTTAGATTACCAGGGACTTAACATTCTCATCTCCAAAGAGTATATAATTTGAATTCATTTGTGGCTCAATTAGACTAGTTTCTAGTACATATCGAACATAATATGATGACTGTCAGTGGTACCCAAGAGGTTAAAGAATGGTTGTCATATTTATTACTACTAAAACAACCAAATTATTTTTATTTCAAAACCACTTTGGACCAGAGATACTAGGCCACAATCTGTGAGCAGCCAAGAATATATATCAAATATGATTTAAGATTCTAATGCATGTCAAAATTCTTGTCAGAAATGTAGCATTCCTTGAACCATTCTAGTTACTGTATTTCTGGAGCTAGGGTAGGAGACTTAAAATAGTTGAGAACATAGAAATTTGTTTCTAAATAACATCAAGATGTTGTCCACACAGAGATTTCACCACAATTAGAATTAAGGGAAACTGAAAGCTCCATGATATATATGGTTATCCAGTCTTAATCCTAACTAGAATAGGTATTCATTGTGATATCAACTGATATAATTTATTTTTATTAAAAAATGACTGTAAGATTTATTATTAATACATATATTTAAGATGAAGGGAGGCTGAGAGTGTATGTACTAAACCTCTCATTTCATGAGAAAAAATGTCACATAATGTTTTAGGTCAGTTAATCTTCTTCCAGGTAAAAAACTAAATTTATAAGCTTCCAATGATATGGACACAATCTAAAGATATAAAAAAAGACATGTGTCTTAGTCCTAAGTATTTCTAATCCATATCTATATACATAGGTATCAAATAATTTCACTTTTTCATTGTAAGTAATTGAAAAAATATAAAAATATCAAAAAGATTTTATATTCTTAATACTTTACCAAAATTTAAACGTCACTTTTCCAAATACAAATGTTGGCTTCCGAGAGATTATTTATTTTTCTTTATTATAACACAAGCATGATAAATTAATTATAATTTCCATTTGTGTAAAAATTGAAAGCATAATGATAATGCAAACTAAAACAAAAAAAATTATGGTCCTTCAATTTAGTTATCTCACTCTTAATAGTTGTGAGAAGGAAATATTTTAAAAGATGAACAAAATATTCCATTTAAAATATAGTATCTAAAATAACAAATGTGGATATCAGATTACACATCGTATAAACAACATGATGCATCAGTACATGGCCTATTATTAACAAGTTACAATCACGATTGTGAAAACTAACTTAAAAGACTTAACTTTCATATAATCTTAAGTAAAGCCAATTAAATTCTAAATATATACATTTAATATAGTTAGAAACAGAAAGTTGCTTAAATTAACTCTAATTAGAGAAGTTTGGGGAATGGTTATGTCAAGGATTCAAAAAGTTCTTAAAGAATTCAGAGCAATCTAAATAGCCAAACCTCATGAAAATCAAGAACCAGGCTGGGCGC
>RJWJ010035152.1:0-16898 GCA_004363605.1 Indri indri
TCATCTTGTTAGTATGTTATTGGTCAAAGTTTTTACAGTAATTCAGTCTTTTTTCTCTGTAATCTTACAGTTTGAAAAACAGGGTTTTGAGTATTATAGAGAATATATGTGTCCCCACAACTCTCACCTCCCACATGCATATATCCTGGATGTGTTTTTAATACCTTCAACTTTTCTGGCTCTTCTCTCTGAAAATAATGTCCAATTAAGTTTACTTTACAGCATAATAAATTCTTCCATTATTTCACCAAAAATAAAAGGGAGGCTAACAGATGACAACTTCAGGAAAGTAAATTGTTAGATATATTTATAACAAAAGATACTATAGACTTCAAATTATATCTGTGTGTAGCCAATAAAACTATCAATAAAACTGACCTAGAAAATAAGTGTATGTAAACATAACAAATTACTAGATCATGATCAAGGTGATGTGCTCCTGAAGTTATAAAAACCGTTATACAGCTTTAAAAAACAGAAGTCGGTTGTTGCTAAAGAGTTTTGTTAAGTCAATATGTGATTCATTCAGTAAAAATTCCAAACCCTTATGCTAATTTCCCTTTGAATGAATATATCCAGTGGTAAAATTTGCCCATCGACGCTAAGAAATCATTGTATATTAACTGCTTATTTTGAAATTAAAATTAAGACATCACAGAGATATTCATCAAATGAATTTATAACTTTGAAAATAAAAATATATTATTGAACATATAAGATTACTTTCATTCATGGCTAATAAGAAATATAAGCCAAGAAATTTAAGTACCATTTTTTCTTTTATGTATTTGTTTTAATGGAAAATTTTTCTTTTGATGACAATGTTTAACATTTAATTTTTTTTTCTTTTTTTTTTATTTCAGCATACTATGGGGGACAGATGTTTAGGTTACGTATGTTGCCCTTACCCCCTTCTCCCCCCCCCAAGTCAGAGCTTCAAGCGTGTCCATCCCCCAGACGGTGCATATCACACTCATTATGTGTGCATATACCCATCCCCTCCTCCCCCCTCCCACCTGCCCGACACCCAATAAATGTTATTCTTATATGTGCACTTAGGTGTTGATCAGTGAAACCAACATTTAATTTATATTTACTCACATTCATCTGAATCTCTAGGTAAAATAAGTTATCATGTACTGAATACATCTTTATCTTATAAATGTTATTTTTGCCGAGTTTTTAGATAAAGTACATATCCATTATATTCCAATCCAGTAGTTCCCAATGCAGTTCTAAAATCATTAAACCATATTTCCTGTGATGTTGGAGTAACTCTGTGGTATGGAATTCAGAAGTGAAGCAGCTCATTCTTCCTTCTTAATCAATGTGAAATACGTGGTTTGCTATCACTGCATTGTCTTTGGCTGTAATGTATCAAGCTATATCTACTTAATCAAAAGTCAAATTGAACTTAAAAGGAAAAGTCATAATCCATAGTATTTCCCAATTAAAAATGATTGGCCTCTCACTTGGGCAGCTGCCATAGAATCCTAACTCTGCCCTCTGCTTTCTCATATGCTTCCTTCAATGCATTATTACAAAAAGCAGAAAGATCTTCCTAAAACGTAAATCGTATCATATTATCTACTTGCTTAAACTTATTTTACTTGGAAAAGAACTGACATTTCTTACTATCACCTGTAAGGCCCAATATTTTCTGGACAGAGCAGAACACTCCAGCTTGATCTCTAAGGACAATACTTCAGACACACTGGCTACCTTCAGATTCAATATTATTTCAAGCTCCCTGCAATATAAGGGTCTTTGTACCACATTTTTCTTCTGCGTGGAACTATTTCCCTACTGCTTTCATCCTTCCATTCTATCAGGTTTTAGAATTTGGGTGAGTTCTGAGAGGTCTCTTCTAAACACAGTATCCAGAGTTAGTTGGCTTCTGTTAATCTCCCGTCTGAATCACTGTAACTTCTCTTTCTAACAGTACTTGTCGTACTTTTATTTGTTTTATTATTTAGCTGACTAATTATATTTATTCCCTTCCTTTCATACTATGAACACCATGCATATGGAGGCTGTATTTGTCTTTATCCATTCAGCACCCAGAACAATGTTGACAAAAAAGTAGGTGAACAGTAAGTATTTTTAATAAATAAATCATTTTTATCAAATGTCTGGATGATTAATTTTTCTACATCTACTACTTAATGTAAGATTGATATTTTATTAATGAAAAAAAGTCACCTTGTTTTTCTAAAAGCCTTGGTGATTATGAAAGCAATCTACTCATATCCTTATGCCCTTTTCTTCTTGTGACTAATAGCATTCATTAGCAAGTTGGTTTTTAAGAATTGTGAACATATTTGAAGTGTATAGAAGAACCAAATTTATGTTATTAATATAATTCCTCTTTAATAGCCCCTTGGTAAGACACCCTAGGTCACTGTGGAGGGATAGATGAATTTGTGCAAAGCCAAGGGATCTCCTAAGAGTAGAAGAATAGATGTCTTCTTTAAGTTCAGATCTTATTAGGACATTTGTGATTAAAAAAATAAAAAGTTTATCCCAATTGAAAGACATTAGGACTGCATAATGGAAATGACCGTGAGGGAACAGGGAGTCTGGGCAGGTAATCCAGGCTCAGCGCCAGGGCCAAGGGGAAATTAAAGACTGGCTCTGCCACAATATGTGGCTGGTCTGGGGGTTGCTGAGACAACCACCCTGGCATGGAGGGACACTTTGGCATGTGTTTGTACATGGGAGCAGGGGCTAAATAGCCACCATCTGTTTGAAGGAGACTGAAAGTAATCCAATAGGTATGATATTGTCTTCTATTGAAAGACTGCTGAGGTTCATGAGAAAACCTGATTATAAAAGGCACCAATACAGTAGTGAGCAAGATTTTGTTGAATTGCAGAAAACTGGTTTTCCACAGAAATCATAACAAAAGCAACTGCAGCCAAAATCTAGCCTACTAGATTACCCAATGCAGACCAACTGAGCCCAGGAGTTCTGGGAAGTTAGGTGAGGGAAGATTTGAATTTGAGTGATCCTTGTAATTTGAATAATAATAAACAACGTGGATTTATTTGAATATCTTTGGCAGACACTGTAATGCCCTATCTATATTCCACTGGCCCTTACTATTTCCGTGCATATAGGCCCTAGTTCCAACTGCCAGTTTTTCTGTTCTCTTGACTGAGGACTCTCTCTGACCACCGGAGTAGGCTCTCCTCAAGTACATTGTAGTTTAGAAGTGTTGGGCAATAAAAGAACCCCCTGGAAAACAGCATTCAACCAATGGGAATTGGTAGATAATTAACCCAACTTCTGCACTTAGCAAGAGGAATAACTAAAGAATGCATATTCTACTGGTACACAAAATTCCAGGTGGGATTAAGTTCCAGTGCTCAGGCTAAGAGCTTGAAAACATGCTATTTATTGGCTTCCTTTTTTTCCCTGTCTGTATTACTTTGCTAATGCTGCTGTAAGAAACAAATAAACTGGATGACTTAGGACAACAGAAATTTTGCAATCACACTTGCTGGAAAAAAAAAAACAGAAAACAGAAATTTATTAATTTATTCTCTCACAGTTTTGGAGGCCAGAAATAGGAAACCCTTGATATGATGGCTGCCAACAATCCTTGGCATTCCTTATCTAACAACTACACTATGTGGATCTCTACTTCCATCATCTGATGGCCTTCAGCCCTGTGTCCCCCTCTGTGTCCCTGTACCTAAATATTCCTCTCCTTTATTTTATAAAGACACAAGTTATGGATTTAGGGCTCACCCTAACCCTGTATGAGCTCATCTTGCTTACATCTGCAAAGACCCTATTTCCAAAGAAGATCATATTCCAGGTAGACATGGATTTTTGGGGGGACACTGTTGAATTCAGTACACTTCATCAGTTGTTTTTCCCATATCCAGTGCTTCTTAAAATCAGCTCTCAAAGAAACAACTTGCACATTAATTCTTGTTTTAGGCTCCACTCATTGAGGAACTCTAACTCCTTGCCTAACATCTGTGCAAGGTATTATAGGAGGTAGATGCCTAAGATGAAACCTCTCACTTCCCTTCATTGCTTCTAGATTGATATATAGGATCAACCATCATTATGGCATAATGAGGGAAGCACTGTCTCTGTTTTATGAGGAAAGGATTATTCGCCAATAGAGCAAGAGAACCCAGCCATTAGAAACAAACCAGAACCAAGAGATCATGTTCAGAATGGATTGTGATGGTTCGAGGTTGATGGGGGCTGAATATAAGGCTGAATAAAGCAGAGTTCATTAGTAACTGGGTTTCATTCATTTCATAAATATGATTTCATACTTAATATCCTGCCAAGAATACCTGGAGCTAGCTCGGACATGCTGGTGTGATGGGTTCTCCAAATACAATAAATTAAAACAAAATAAAACAAAACCAAACAGAAAGACAAAATACAGGTCATCAGTGAAAATAAAGTAGAAATGCTGGAATTGCTTTGAGACCAAAAGGCTGAGAGGGCAGCAAACTAGAGCAGATTTATTAAATAAGATTAGAGAACCCAGCAGCTAACTTCAATCTCCAAGAGGGCTCTAAGGATAATCACTTCCCTAAAGCAATAAGGAATGCACTACTAAGGAGCCATCAGTATGATTGAGAAACCAGTAGTAGCCGTCCCCTACAGGCTGAGATTGAGGTAGAAAGGCTTCTAAGTAACTGGATTATATAATATCATTCAGAAAGATAGGATTCCGAAAGAACAGAGGTCATATTTCTGCACTTAACCATCAGAGATAAGGTGGGCATAATTATGGTAATAGTAGCAAGGCTGAAATGACACTCCTTGACCTCCAGGGATCTGTGGGTGGCCAATCGACTATGGTGTTCTTAAGGGAAAAGTAAATGGACAACCATTGAGTGTGTTTCTTGAATCCTATAATGAAGAAAGTTAAAGAGAGGGGAGCAGAAAATGAATGTCAGCTGCCATAGTGGAAAATCACAATCCGTGGTTCAATTTCCAGGCCAGAGCTATTCCTCAGATGCAAGACATTTTGATCAAATGGATGCCTGTGCCTTTAATACTATAACATATATAAATAATAGCAATTATTCCATTCTATCTCAAAGAGACCCATGACCATTCACCAGAGTAATTGTACACTGGAGTAAGCGGAATACTCAAATCTTTTGAGGATTGTTGAAAAGAGTTTGAACTGTGATTAATACTAGGGGTCGCTAGTTAGAGTGAGGTTTCAAATCCAAGATAATAACTGAAGTACTGCTACAAATCTATCACAGTATGCTTAAGGGGTCTTACGACTATGTACTATATCACCAGGAAAATTGTTAGCCTGATGGAGCATTGGAATGGAGTCTTAAAGACATTGCCAGTGACCTGGTTATGATATCCTTGTAGTTGGGAAAATGTTTTCAAGATGAAAAATATACTAGAGCCCACCAGCCAGTAAGTTATTGGCTCACCAGAGTCTTAGCCACTGCATAGTAACAGACCAATATACTGAAACAGCAGGTGCGGCAGCAGAGAAAGACTTTAATAATCTAATAATCGGAGGGCTACCGAGCAAGGATGTGAGAGGGAATCTCAAACCCACTTCCATGAGGGGTCTTGGACTGGGGTTTTTAAGGGAATTTTGGTGGGTAAAGGGCTGAGGAGCTGGGGATTGCTGATGAGTTGAAAGGTGAGGGGTGAAGTCATGCGACAGGAAGATGAAGAAACCACATTACTGTGCCAAGTCCATTCCTTGAAGGGGATCTTCAGGCTGGCTGGTGTTAGCGGACAGATTAGAATGCAGGATCTGGAAACTATCTCAAATGGAAAACTTGAGGTTTCTTAACATTAAAGATGTTATCTTATGGAAATGATTAAGGGACGCTAGTGCCTTGTGACAGGGTCTATGTGACTTATCAGAAGTACGTAATTATAAGGAAAATGGCTAAAGGTCAGGCTGTAAGTAATTGTAAAGAAGTGTGTTAAAGGGAGAGTCAGTGCTTAGGTGTGTTTCAATTCAAAGTCTATATTTTATTTAGAGGTTAATGTTTGCTTTTTCATCTAAGGAGTTTCAAGTATATGCTGATATATCCCACCGTGTGGAATGTATGGATTTGGGATTCACGAGTTAGCAGTAGAAGGAACCTTTTCGTATCATTCTCAGGGAACCTCGGGCAGAATTTCTGCATCTTCTCCCTGTAAATGTAAGCTCTGCTTGATTAAAGGTTCTGGTCCCTGAAAGGCACTTTTCGCCCAGAGGACAAGATAAGCTAAAGCCATGGTGGTTCCCTGGTCACTCTGAGCTCCTTATGCTGGGAAACCAGAAAGCAAAATAGAAAATAGTCACTAAACTGGTAGGGGAATTTGACCAAGCTACATAGAAAACATAAGAAAACAGAGAAATAACATGAAGAAAAAAAAAAAAAAACAGAGAAAAACGATGTCTGGAACTCATGGGATTGATGTTTCCATGACTAGTGACAACTGTACCATTGCCTGACATGGGCAGGGTTTCCTAGGCTCAGATTCCACCATGCAAGTAATCTAGACCAGCAAAACTGCTGGTTGTGGATGAGGAGAATCTAAGGGCATGATGGGTATTGCTGCCTTTGGACCATTACCCGTCACCCAATAGGAAACATTGCATATCATGGATGTCCCAGTAACACTCTTATAATAAATTTTAGTTTGTTTATTTTTTAAAGAAAGTTGACCAGCAACAACCTTTAAGAATTGTGAGAAGACAGAGTAAAATTAACTCGGTATGTATAAGTGGTACAAGTAGTATATTGTAGCAGATATGGTTAGGGACCCATCCAGATTCCCTCAGCCTTTACTACTTTAAAGCAAAGTGGCCAGAGTTTGGCTGTTCTGTGTCTCTTTGCCTGAGAACTTCATCTAGCTGCTAGAGCCTACTGAAACTAGAAATTCTGGGCAATTAGCAACCCTTCACTTCCCAACTCCTCCGCAGGTATTTACTAGGATTGACTCTTAAATAAATTACTTGCATTTGAATTACTGTCTTGAGGGAACCCTGACAATGACAATCTTCAACTAGTGATGCAAGTCATAGCAGTTACATAGATATGTCTTGGTTGTCACTATTTTTGCTTGTAAAATAATGAATATTGTGCCCTGTGTGATCTGTTGTACTGCACTTTGATTTTTAGATATACATAATTGGTTTATTAAACTTAACAGTGAGTATAAGCCCTGTGAGTATAAATTTGAATAATTTTGTTCATTTTTTTATTTATGACTTTTTGCATTTATCTCAAGAATATTGAATCTCCCATAATGAATAGTAAATTCTTTAATGATGTGATTTTCTAGACACCCTATACACAATTTCTGGTATTTATTTCAATGTAACCCTGTGTTTAAACCTGCAAATAAAATTCAGTTCAAATCATATGTAATCTTTCTTCAACCAGCAGCTGCACAGTAGGTTCAGTCCCAGGAATTTGGAGTGGGGAGGAAATAGGATCTATTCTTTCAGTATTTCATCACTTTTCAATGGAGGACAGTATATTGCAGCTATGTCTTTTCCTGCTATTCTTTTCTTCTCTCCGTCTTCAGAGTATAGCTCTTCTGATGTTACAGGCTGAGAAGGGGGAAACAGCATATAGCAGGGCTCTTCCTAAAAACTGAGCACATATAAGTAGTGAAATGCACCAGGTTTAAATCTGATTTGGTCTGGCTCCCTTTGCCACTCATTGCTACCCCTGAAATAGTATTCTGCAAAGATGAGGGTCAATCTTTAGCTTCATTAATCCTCTTTTGCTGCTGATATTATTAGAAAACCATTTTTTTATTTTTTCTGCAGCCTCTAAATGCTCTCTCTCTCTCACTCTTTTCTTAGAAACATCGCTCTACTGTCCCTATTCATCTTGTGGTTTTAAGATTCTCTAGCAAGGCTTTGCCTTCAGAAATATTCAGAAATGGGAGCACAAGTTTCTCTACCTACATATGCCACCAAATGTCAGTAGATAATGACAAAATTATAGTGAGTTTTCCCTCTTCACATCCGATTTACAGTACAATAACAAGACCATATTGTCATACTTTAAAAAATACCATAACATTATTCGTAGTAGACAAGAAAGTGGAAACTACCCAGATGCCTATGAACTGATGAATGGATGAGAAAACATATAATTCATAGAATTTCAATAAAGTCAAATATTATTTGGCAATCTAAAAAAAAAAAATACCATAACTAGAGAATGAAATATATTTTCATTTATTGTAAGTGCTGGGAAAATTTTAAGCCTATTCTCTGACCTTATCTCCCACCCTTTACTTACAGACAGAGAATTAGGGTCAGTGTTTACAACACTGAGAGCTCGCTCTCCTTTATGTTTTCTCTAGCCTTTTTCTTATTTTAAATTTTTCATTAAAAGTTAAAGAGAAGTTCTGGAGTTATAGAAAGGGTAGCAGAGCCAGTTTGGCTAATCTCCTAACTGGCTACCTATTCTGGTTTCTATTGCTGTGTAACAGCCCACCCAAAAATTTATTGACTTATCACAAGAAGAATACTTTCTTTTCCTCACACATCTGCATTTTTAAAATTTTTAGTTATCGTAAGTACATAATAGTTCTATGTATTTATAGCATACATGTGATGTTTTGATACAGGTGTATAATGTGAATTAGTGAGATCAGGGTAATTAGGGTAACCATCACTTCAGGCATTTATCATTTCTTTGTGTTAGGAATATTCGAAAAGGGCTTTATGTGGCATCAACTAGAGCAGCTGGTCTGGGTCTGGAGGATACAGTCCCAAAGGTGGCTTGATCAACATGGCTAGAAAGTTAATGCTGGTCCCCAGCTGTATGCTGAGCCAGAGCATTGGTGAGAGTTCCGTGGCACATGGTCCTTCCCACAGGGCTGCTTGGCTTCCTCACAACGGCAGTTTGGGCAAAGAAACTGGTGTATCACTTCCATCATATCCATTAGTCAAAATAGTCAGGAATGCCTGGGATGTGCAAGAAAAAGAAACAAAACCACCTCTTTATGGAGGGAATGACAGAGAATTTTGATATTACCACAAGCCCTGAAGTAAACGCCTGGCTATCTGTGCTCTCTTTGAAATGGAGGGTGAGACTGTAATTCCCTTAGTCCTCAGTAGTGGTACATATCAGAAGCCCTAATCAACATTTCGTTTACAGCAATTTACATTTATTTGCCCCCATGGACGGGTGACAGAGCCATTTCATTAGCTGTGGTGAGAATACATTGGAATTCATTTGTACGTTTTCACCCCCTGCATATCCTCTGGGTCCACGTTAGATTTATTGTTTTATGAAGTAAATAATTTTCCAAGTTGTTTTTTTTTTCCTTTTTCTTTTTTTAACCTATGGGAAAAACAAAAGAGTAGAAAAGGAAATATAGGTGAGCTAAGTTCTCAGTAAGTACCCTTCGTTAACAAATCAGAGTGGTGCTTCATGAAGCAGAGATCAGCTCTATCAGGTCTGTCAGTCTGGGCTTCCCCATGCCATGCTCTTTGCCCTTGCTTCCTCCTGTCGTACTGTGTTTTCAGATCACTGCTGATCTGTTCCACCTTTCTGATATTTTCCTGTGTCGCTAATAAAGCTTGAATCTGGTATCAAACAGAGGTATGACAGAGGGACCCTCACATTTTACTGGCAAGCAAATCACCTAAAATAAAAGTTTTCTTGCCTGTGTGCTTAAATATCTGTCGAGTCAGACGGTTTTCCCTCAACAAACTTGTCTTCTCCCTTGAGAGAGCAATAGCTTCATGAAGGCAAGCTTCTATGTCTGAATAAAAACAAGATTAGCTGTAGGGGAAATTATCTTTGTGCTGCAATGAATTTCCCTCTGTGGTTTTCTTTTGAACTAGATTACCAATATTCCTCAAGAATACGAAATTGGGCAGCTGAATTTTATATCATTTTGATGAAATGAATAAATTCAGTGGGGACTAACACTGGTGCTAAGGGTCTCTAAGAGCGGAGAGTTTGTGCTTATGTTGACGAGTTATCAGAGAAGAACAACAGACAATATAAGCTCCAAACAGGCAAGTGGATTTCATGTTTGCCTCAGGCAAACCAAATGTTCACTGTTGATTTACTGTTGCATTGTGAGAGCAAAGGGCTATAAAAGCAAAAACAATCTTTGTTCTTCTTTTTTTCCCATTGTGGTTCCCTGATACCCTAAAGTAATATGATTTGCTGTGGATGATGTGAAGAAGAATTGGTTCGACTTATGGTTCTGGAAACTTTCAGCCATTTTAACATGGTGGACATGAAGCGTTAAAAATCAAACCATTTCTGTGAGAAAGGTGAATAATATTGTTACAAATAAAGAGAAGGGAATTGAGTTTCAATGATCTGCTCTACCCAGCGTCCTTGTGAAAGCTGCAAAGTTGAGGTAAAGCAATAACACCACACAATATTCTTCCTGGTGTCCTGGCATTCCTTTAGAAGTGGCCTGGGTTTGTAAAAATTAGCTACAGTGATCAGAAAAGTCAACAATATTCAAATACTATCAAAAAGTGACAACAAGAACCTTTTTCGTTGGAAAATATCTTGCCAAGAATGAAATGTCATTTCTCTCCTGGGGTGACATATACCAATCAGTTAACATAAATTGTGACAAATCAAAATTTTCAAGGAGTACTTTTTTCCTACCACAGTAAGAATAATAGCTTTTTTCTCTCCTAACTTCCTTTATTTTAAAAAACAGGGAGAAAAAATCAGGACACTTTTATACTTTCCTAGAATTCTTACTAACCTGATATCGTTTATCCTGTCAATAATACCATGAGTCAGATGAGAAACTGGAAACTCAGAAAAGACTTATACAACTCAGCAGAGCTAAGTAAGGGCCAGATAAGAATTCAGACTTATAATTTACTGACCTCAATGTCTGATCAGTCTTTTACACATTATAGCTCCTGTTTGTTCTTGAAGTCAGGATTATTAACTTTTCTCTAAATAAGAAAAAGTGTTTTAGAATATATCCCCCTTGTTAGATAAGAAAGTAAAAACTCTCAATAATTTTGGCATATGGTAACTATTAGGTCCAGAGCCAAGAGACAGACACAGGAAGAAGCCCCATGTGTAGCAGAATGCTGTTTATTTTGAGCTTCTGGGTGCAGATGGGTGGAGGCCGAAAAAGGAAAAAGGCATTGACGAGAGAAAAAGGGAGAGCCTTGGGTTATATAGGGGGTTTTTCTGGGAGGAGTAAATAAATTCTTTTCAAACAACCGGGAGGGATAAGGAAAGTAAGTTCCCCTCTTGTATTCTATTCCTTTTTCTCCCTAGGGGTCTAGCAAAGGCTATGTGCCTAATACACCCCTAGGAAGGGGAGAGGGGTGAGTTCTATAGGAGGTTTGGATGGAAGTTTGGGGAGGGTAAATTCTTTAAACCTAAAACTAACAATTTCATACCTAAATTTGAACTGATGAATCAAATAAGCCTTATCCTTTAAATTGTATTAGAATTAGCATGAGTAAACAAAGAATTCTCTACAATTGTCATGTGTCCAGCTTCACATAGTGTATTAGTTTTCAGGTACTGCTGTGAAAAGTGTCACGAAAGTGGTGACTTCAAAGAACAGAAGTTCTAGCTCATAGTTCTGGAGGCTAGAAGTCTGAAATAAAGGGGTCAGCAGGGTTGGTTCTTTCTTAGAGCTCTGAGGAAGAATCCGTCCCTGGCCTCTCTTCTAGCTTCTGGTGACAGCCAGTAATCCTTAGCATTCCTTGGCCTGTAGATGTATCACTCAGATTTCTACCTCAGTCTTCACATGGCATTCTCTTTCTGTGTCTCTTCTCTTCTTCTTTCCTGTAAAGACACCAGTCATATTGGATTAAGGCCTACCCTACTGGATATGACCTCCTTTTAATTTGCATCATACTTATATCTAAAAGTATTCTATTTCCAAATAAAGTCACATTCACAGACTTCAACATATCTTTGCAGGGGTGGGTATGTAACTTAACACATAACATCTAGAAAGCATACAGCAGTGATCAGTTAAATAACAAGCAAGCAGAAAACTATAAAACCTGAAGGAACTAGGTAGATACAGGAATATTTGTATTTGTGTGTGTATGTATGTGTGTTTGAGTATATGTTATTGTGTTCAAACTAATACGCTGCTTTTAGATTAATTTCTCTTTTTAAAGGGATATGAAACTGTTGGAAGTTAGGAATTTGAACAGGCTATTTCAATGATTCTGTATTCATTTACTTCCTCTTTTTGCCTACAAATAACTTACCAGTTTTAAGATTTCTTAGCTGGAGATTCACCTACAAGGAGTCTTTTTGAATCTTGCCTTCAGATCTTGTAAATTCTTTTCTCCAAGAAATTTCTTGAAAACTCCATGTTTTAATTTTTTAAAAATCTGTTTTGAGACTTATAGATTTATTATCTGTTTTCACAGAGGAGTAATTGGTCAATAATTTCTTGGGAAATTTTTATCATGACTAGTTATCATACTTTGAAACCATATTTTAATTTTCTAGCATTTAAATTAGTGTTTAGAACTTTTTTACATGT
Source organism: Indri indri (assembly GCA_004363605.1). NCBI lineage: Eukaryota > Metazoa > Chordata > Mammalia > Primates > Indriidae > Indri > Indri indri. The sequence goes on from RJWJ010035152.1 coordinate 12,490, forward strand.
TTTTTCCCAAATAGCTAAAATTATACTTAATTATGAATATTCAGTTAATATAGGGTATAGAATATATAATATGAACCTGAAAGCAGCTTCATAGGATGTCCAGACTCTATTTCATAGTTATGTCACTAAAGCTAACTTCCCAAGGTCAAGAAGTTACTCATCTAGAAAGCTAGAATAAAAATATTTCAGACCACATTAATTTAATTTGTTTTAAAAAGTGAAACACTTCTCTATGTTGCCCAGGTTGATCTTAAACTCCTGGCTTCAAGCAATCCTCCTGCCTCAGCCTCCCAAAGTGCTGGCATTACAGGAGCGAGCCACTGCGCTTGACCTCTACTATTTTAAAAATATCTTTTGCTTACCATGCACAAAGCATCAGTCCTGTGTGTGCAAAATAATTAAAGTGTTTGGAATTTCAGTCTTCCTGTTTTTGCACAAATTTTTATTTATGTGTTGCTTGTCCACTTCCTATGATTCTGATCTATGCTTTCTACAGAGTTTTTTAAAAGCTACTTTAAAATCTGATAGAGTTATTTATTTTCCCTATATCATTTGGTTCAATAATGATATTTTCATAGTGCTCTAATACAAGGATATTTTAAAATCAGGTTATTTCCTTTCAGTTTAGAAACTAGAGTAGTAAAAACTATGCCTGTTATCTCTCTTATTTTAAATGTGCTGGCTCTGGCTTTTATTTGACAGATTTCAGAGCAAGCATAGTGGTAGAAAATTATTATTATTCTCTATTCTCCCCTTTCAGCTCAAAAGGTAGTTACCTAAATTCTATACCAAATTCAGAGAAAAGAATATTACTGCTATGACCTAAATCCTTCCTCTAATCTCTTGAACTAGGCTTCTTGGATGATGAACTAATGAACAGGAAAGCAGCCATAGTGGGCAATGAAGACTGGAGACTGAGCTCACCCTGGTTCTGGCTGTCAGAACATGCATCTGGTAGATATAATTAACTTACGGGCAGGGAGATACAATTCGTGAAGGTTGCCATATAGAGGGAAATTCTAAAATGTCATCTATGGCAAATAGTTCTGTGATATGTTATTGGGTGTTGTGAGGAGAAAAAGATAAAGTCCAGGGGCAAATAATTTTGGGAAATTGTGGGTTAAATGCAGTTAAGTAGGTTTGCTTAATTCAAAATTTCTTAGATCCCTGAGTGCAATAATGTGCTATATGAATCACTAAAAAATAGGAATATACTATGTAGCATTTTTCAAACTTCATGGAAGTCTGCCTTATTTGAATACATCATGGGACTTAATTTCAAAAGACTTCCCTTTATCGAACAATGACTTGTAAAAATACTTCTCATCCTTGGTAAGAGTGACATTTAAAGATGAAAAAAAAATGTGGCCTCATAGGGTATAGTCTCTGGAATTCATTATAATTTGATTGAGAAAATCAATATGGAAAAAATAAGACAAAGCCTACTCATTTATGATTTTCAGGAAAAGAGTATTATTTTATTAATCTAAAAAAAGTTTTTTTGTGCAATTGAGAGCATTTGCCTATAAAGTAACAATTATCATTGAGCCTCAGTAAGAATCAAAGCTACTTTATTTGGACACTCCTGTAATTCGATTTGTTTTGAACTATCTGAAAAATGTATTGTATTATGTCTCTATAAATAAAAGTCTTTGTTATTTTGAATTACTTCCAAATAGTTAATTATTTTGAATTAAAAATTTATAGACATATTTATAAATAAGTTTCATCATATACATCTCATAGTGATTAAAATGTGTTATTTCTGTTGACAGTTTTTACTGATTGCTCTTTGACATTCAAAAATATTTCCTCATGTCCCTTCCATTTTATGAGGTGGGAGGCAGCAAAACTATAATTTGTATCAAAGTGAAATTCTTATAGTATCTTCGAAGGTTATTGTTTCTTTTTAGAAGCATAGAATTAAGTTCATTAAATGGAAAACTCATCATTGAAATGTAAATGAAACAAAACAAAATGTTAAAAAATTCATGATGTTAGTATCTTGAGAATATTTAGTTCAAATGTCAAGAAATATTGCTAAAATTTCATCCATAAAGTGAATTCTTATGTGGACACACAGGAACTGATGGTTTAGTTAACATGTTTTATTGCCTTGGAGCAGAGCAATAAACTCAGTAGATATCTTTGTTCCTTTCCAGTTTCTTCTCTTCAATAAAAATAAATCTCGACTAAATGTGTTAAGTGAAGGATAACTTTTAAAGCATGGTTTATCTTTGAAAAATCAAGTATCACTGCTGTTGTTCAGAAGAATTGACCGCCAGAGTTAAACATGGTATAAAATGTTAAACCCCATCTTATTTTATGGAGCATTTTATTTTAGTGTTCAAGTTCAAGACACTTATTGATGTATCAAGGCTGCTTTAAGCAGCAAATATAGAGAGATTAACACTACATAGCTAATTAAGTTTTCTCTCTTATATTTCAAAATTTAAATTATGCCCTTAACCACTATCCAGGAAAATTTTCTGTATTTTCCTATCTCCTGTTATCTTCTCTAATTTCTTTGTTGTTTTATTGTTAATGTCTCCTTTTAGTGTCTGGGTTCTGACAAAGCCTCACTCTAGATGCTTCTTCCTTAGAAGACAATAAAACAGAATCTTTTTAAAGATGATATTCTATTTTTATTGTGTTTAGAGCTCAGCTTTTTCTCTAATTCTCTATGTTGGTGGTTTGCCAACATACATAACTACAGGTGTTGCTTTTATGAATAATTTGATAAATGGCAGCTGGAAATGGACAGAAGTGTTGCCTTCCCAGCATGCATTCACCCTGCCCATTGTGGGCAGCAAGGCAATTGCGATGAATTTGATCATACTCATAGCTTTAGAGTTTCACTGTAATCTCATTTCTCTTGCCTCAGTGAGTGATTTAAATTATGCTTATCTCAATTAGCACAAAGCAAGACTGGGGACCTGAGTTAAACTGAATAAGGCCTTGCAGAGATGTCTACAGCCTAAATCCCAGAAACTGTGAATACTACTTTCTATGGTGAAAGAGATTTTTGCATATGTAATTAAATTAAGGATTTTGAGATGTGGAGATTATCTTGGGTTGGCCAGCACGGTGGCTCACGCCTGTAATCCTAGCACTCTGGGAGGCCAAGGTAGGCGGATCACTCAAGGTCAGGAGTTCGAGACCAGCCTGAGCAAGAGCGAGACCCTTTCTCTACTAAAAATTAGAAAGAAATTAATCAGACAACTAAAAATATATAGAAAAAATTAGCCGGGCATGGTGGCGCATGCTTGTGGTCCCAGCTACTCGGGAGGCAGAAGCAGAAGGATCGCTTGAGCCCAGGAATTTGAGGTTGCTGTGAGCTAGGCTAACTCCAAGGTACTCTAGCCCGGGCAAAAAGAGTGAGACTCTGTCTCAAAAAAAAAAAAAAAAAAAAAAAAATTATTCTGGGTTATTTGGTTGGGCCCTAAATGGTATCACAAGGGTCTTTATTAGAAGGACTCAAAAGAGATCAAAGTTTTAGGAGAAGGTGATGTGAAGATGGAAGCAGACATTGCAGGGATGCACTTTGAAGATGGAGTAAGGGCCCACAAGTCACAGAATACAAACATCCACTGTAAGGAAACAGGAAAAACCTAAAAAGGCAAGGAAATAGATTCACCCCTCAGAACTTCCAGAAGAACCAGCTCTGCAGACACCTTGACTTTAGTCTACTGAAATGGATTTCAGACTTTTGACTTTCATTACCATGAGAGACTAATAATTTTTTGCAGTAGCAATAGAAAACTAATATGGAATTAGGATCAACTGATGGGCTTTTCTTGAATAGTTGGTTACAAAAGAAACTTCATTTTTCCATATGGTATATAGAACACATGTGAGGTATGAAATTATTTTAACTATTAACCACTATGACCAAGGCCAGCTTGAATGCATGGCTCTGCTCGAAACATGCTTGAAACCTACAATAATTCAAAACTATTATGATTGTATAAGCCTATAGACCCCTTATTATTGAGAAGAATTTTCAATTACTTGCAATGGGAAGTGACTAATTGGTATAACAATTTTGTGCAAAACCTAAATTTAAAAATAAAACTTTTAATGTGTTTTAATAGTTAGATCAACAAGAAAAAAGCTGTTCTAGTTTGGACGAGTGTAACTGGCTAGTAAGAATCCTGAACACAGGCAGGGTATCAAGGTGCCTGTCTTGTTTACTGCCTTGTTCTTACCGTCGAGCACATTCACAGAAATGATAGCTGCTTAATAAATATTTTTGGAATGAATTTATGATCAAATATAAAAAGTACATAGTATGACTAAGGTATCATTACCAGCCAATATTTCCTTAAAAATGTGTTTTGTGCTATGTAAGACTGAACATACAAATGCACAACGGCCAGACAGTAGATGACAATAGAACTCTGATCCAC
>RJWJ010035153.1:0-16575 GCA_004363605.1 Indri indri
CTTCTACTCACCAACTCCTATCTTCTAATACAGTGGTTGCCACGTTAGAAAAAGAAATTTTTTCCTTGGGGCCCCAGTGTTTTATTATGAAAATAGAATAAAAATTTCAAAAACAAAACGATCCTTTGTAATTTAATAAAATTTGTTATTTTCTATTCATTTAATCACATTTTTACAATTAAATTGTCAATATTAATTTTAACAGTAAGAACATCAACAAGTAAGATTTTCACGAACCAGCTGCAGGGTTTTGCCCAGGTTTTGCTTCAATGCGGCCCGGGGCTCAAAACTACTGTGAGTTAAATACAACTCACATGGCAGTTAATGGGCTAAATTTCCCGTAATAGCCAGGTACTCCTTGGGGTGGGGGCGCAGGGGGGAGTGTTTTCTTTTCCTTCTAAATATAAAAGCATTAGCTGCTCACGGTAGAAATGATTTTTAAACAATTCAAGCAGTACAGACAGAAAGCACAGGTGAAAATCCCCTTTGCGTCTCCAAAGCCACTCCTCCCAGAGGCAGCGCCGCCTTCTGGTGCGGAAGGAGTAGACTTCACAGAGGGCTTGGGGGTTTCTTGAAGTGTTCGCATTGTACCCCTACACAGAAACACTAAGTGGCGTCTTTGTGATGGCTTCAGAGTCCCTCCAGCCACCCCCTGTGACAGAGAGGGGCTCCCTGGCCCTTGCCCCTCCTCTCCTCCTCATCCTGTCCTTCCCTGCCTCACGCTCTCCCCGTCCCCCTTGCCCACGCCATTCAGCTCCGTTCAGCTCCTCCAGGGGCCTTTCACGGACCTGGCCCGTCCTCCTCAGTGGGCATTTGCTGCTTTTGTGGATGGGGGACGGAGGCTCTCACAAGGCAAGGGGGCATCTGCATACATCTGGGCAGGGGTTTTTTGCACCAGTGAAGCTGTATTTTACACAGTGCTCAGTGACTTGCTTGTTCCACTTAACCTAAAGCACAGCTTCCCACATCACCCATAATAACAGCTGAACTGTATTGAGAACTCGTGCGGAGCACTTTACATCTGTGCTGCCCCAATTTGGTGGCCATTAACCACATGTGGCTGCGGAGCCCTTGAAATGTGGTTAAATTTTCAACCTTATTTAATTTAAACATAAAAAGAAAAATATTTTTCTATTCAACACAGCTGTATTTTTTAGGTAGAACTACATTTTACTTTAACCATCACATCACATAAGATAATCTTGTATAGCTGAGACGCTCTGTAGATGTAAAACAGACACTGGATTTTGAAGACTTTGTGGGGAAAAAAAGAATGGAAAGTATCTCATTAGTATTGTTTTAAGCCGGGCATGGTGGCATGTGCCTACAGTCCCAACTACTTGGGAGGCCAAGGGAAGAAGATCGCTAACTCAGGAGTTCAAGGCTGCAGTGAGTTATGATCGCACCACTGCACTCCAGCCTGGGCGACACAGCGAGACCCCATCTCTAAAAAAATAATTTATATTGATTTCATGTTACAATGATAATATTTTGGATTTATTAGGTTAAAATATATATTGTTAAAATTAACTTCATCTTTTTCTTTTTTTCAAAGTTAATTATTTATTTTTAGAGATGGGGTCTCACTCTTGCTCAGGCTGGTCTCAAACTCCTAAGTTCAAGCAATCCTCCCACCTCGGCCTCCCAGAGTGTTTGGATTACAGGCATGAGCCACCACACCCGGCCCCATCTTTTTACTTTTTAAAACATGGCTACTAGAAATTATAAAATTACATATGTACTTGCATTATATTTCAGTGCTGCTTTATGTGCAGTTCTTCACTATTCTACATACTTGTAACAATTTATTGAATAGCTTATCTGTACCAGGCACTACACTAGGTACTGGGGACACAACCATGAACAAAACAGACCAAAATCCCTGCCCTTATGGCACTTCCATTCTAGGTCGTTTAATTTTTTACAGCAACCTTACCAGGTAGATACTATGATTATCCCATTTTATAGATGAGGAAACTGAGGCACAGAAAAGTTAAATAATTTCCCCAAAGTCACAGAGCTAATGAGAGGTCGAGCTGGGATTTGAATTCAAGCATTGAGTCCACCAACTAAGTTCTTACGTGCTATGCGCTGTGGATACTCAATACGGTGTTAATATACCAGGCCTTGACTGTTGGATGCCATACAGGAACCAAACAATAAATGCATGAGAATGAATAAATTGGTTGAGGGCGAATTCAAGAGGTTGAAAGGGGACAAGCTTCAGGTCTGAGGTCATAAGGAGGGACAATGAGGGACAGAAGCTGGGGGCGGGACTTGGCTGGAAAGTGTTGAAGACACTAAACGGGGAGGGGAGGGTTGGTTTGTCACAGCAGCAGCACCAGGTGGGGGGCGGCCTGGCAGGCTGAAGGATCCCTGCAGGATGGGACAGAGGCGTGAAGAGGAGGCTGCATTAAAGGTGCCGCACTAGGTAGGGCCAGGTACCAAGGAGACAAGGAGACGTGCAGCAGAAACCACCTGTGAGCCCGGCCCTGTGCCAACAAACCTTTACATGCATTGGGTCAGTCACTCCCGCGATAAATATGTACTGGATGCCTATTGGGCACCAACCTTAAGGTAATAACTTCACAAGAGCCCTAAGCAGAGGTTTTATTCCACCCATTTTACAGCTGAATAACATGGGGCTCACGAAGGTGAAGCAACTTTGGCCAAGGTCACCTAGTAAAGTGGTAGGAGCTAAAATCGAACCTGGAGCCGCCTGGTTCCAGAGCCCACAGTCCACTTTCTTTCCCACCCTGGGCCTGCCCTCTGTGCCCTGACTCCCCACCTCCGGCCATCCCTAGGGCCCACTGGGGATCCGGGTGGAGGGTGGCATCTGTACCCAGCTCCTGAGCTGCAGTTCTCTGACCCAGCAAGGGGATGGGACGAGAGGGCTTAAGCCGCATTCCTGGATTTGTAATCCAGTTGTGTGGAGTTGTGTGCATATCTTACACCTGGAAGAAGAACATTCTGGGTCTCCTGGTGAGGGAAATGTTGCCAGCCTGCCCCCAAAGGGGTCAGCAACATGCCGGGGAGGCAGCTGGCACAGTGACAAGACCGCGGCCTCAAGGTCTGGGTGGACTCAGGTTCTAACCCTGGCTCTGTCCCTGACTGTGTGGCTTGGGCAAGTAACCTCTCCTCTCCAAGGCCTGGCTTTCTTATTATTAAATGAGGATAGTAGGAAATTATATCTCCTCTTGTCTTCAGTCCCAGGCCAAGGCAAAGAGGAACCTCCACTCCCTGGTGCCAGCACTGAACAGCATCAGAGAAAACAGTGGGCCCTGACTGAGCAGAGGGGTTTCAGGAAGGGGAACCGCTTCCCCTCATGACAAGCAACACTCAAACAGTGTTGTCTATGTTCCTCGTTTAATCCCCGCAGTAACCCTATAAGGCAAATACTATTATCATCCCGTTTTCCAGAAGGCAAAACTGAGAGGGGTACAGCAGAACTGAGACTCGAACCTGAGCACTCTGGCTCCTAAATCTGTGCTTCTGACCGGTATGCTAAATTACCCCTGGCCCCACCTCTCCTTCTGCTTGGTGTAACATGACCCCCAGGACACCCAGGCGACAGCTTTGGCTGGGAGAAGGAGCCTTGGTCCTGCCCGCCTTGCTTTGGACTACAGTGAGAACAGTGGGCTGCAGAGGCGGCAGGCCTAGACGTAAGTCCTCTGATCAGCCCTATGATTCACTTCTCTGAGCCTGAGTGTTCCCCATCTTTAGCACATCAACTGCCATGTGAGTTGTATTTAACTCACGCTCGTTTTGAGCCCAGGGCCTCATGAAGCATATGTAATGCACACGTCTCTTCACCTTGGGAGCCGCATGAACTATTTTTCAAGTTATACATAATTCACTCACAGAAAACAATAAAAAATAACAAATTTTTCATGAGGTTAGAAAGGATCATTTTGTTTTCAAAGTTTTTATTCTATTTTCATAATAAAACACTGTGGCCCCAAGGAAAAAAATTTTTTTCTAGTGTGGCAGTCAATGTATTAAAATGGTGGTGGGGGGCGGGCACGGTGTCTCACACCTGTAATCCCAACACTTGGGGAGGCTGACGCTGGAGGATTGCTTGAGGCCAGGAGTTCGAGACCAGCCTGAGCATCATATAGAGACCCCTGTCTCTCAAAACCAAAAAAGCCAGGCCTGGTGGCACTCACCTGTAGTCCCAGCTACTCGGGAGGCTGAGGTGGGAGGATCGCTTGAGAACAGAGATTGAGGTTGCACTGAACTATGATGACGCCAGTGTACTCCAGCCCGGACGACAGAGTGAGACCCTGTCTCGAAAAAATAAAATAAAATGGTGGTGAGACACACAGCCAAATGCAAAGGGGTACAAGAGAGGTCTGTAAAAGCACAAAAAATCCTACAGGACTTCCTGGAGGAGCTGAAGTGAGGGAAAGAGGTTCCCGGGTGGAAAGAAGAGGCGGGCAGCTCTGTTGGGGGAGAAGCTGGCACGAAGGCTGGGAGCGAGGTGAGGAATAGGGCCAGGGACAGGCTTGTCTCAGTGGCCTAGAACCCAGACTGGAGGGCCCGGTGGCAAAGCAGGCAGAGTTGAGTGAGGCTGAATCCAGGCAGCAAGCAGGGGGGAGGGGAAGCCTGAGTCACCTCTCAGACTGGCCCCACACAGTTCCCTTATCCATTGCCCAAGATCCTGGACACTGATCAATGTATCTAAAACCCAAGTCCCCTCCTCATGGCCACGTCATCCTCAGCTTTCAAAGTACATCTCCAGGGTGTCCTCCTCCAGGAAGCCTTCCATGATGCCCTCGCCAGGTGAGATCTGCCCACAGTAGTTCACGGTTTACCTCAGCAGGCCTACAGTTGCAGACACTCACACAGAACCAAGCCTGCAGAGCACCCAGCACCAAGCAAAGGCCCAGGACTGGTTTCATTCACCTGAAGCCACCAGGCCTGAGACCTGTCCATTCCTCCCAGGACTTCTGCCCCAGGCTGTGCTCAGACTGTGCCCTCCCACTCCTGGGTTGCTGCCATGCCTCCTCTGCGGTCTCCCTTTCAGCCTCTTCCCCAGCCCACCATTTCTGCAAGATGACACTTTCATACGGTTCATCCAGCAACTATTACTGAGCCTCCTTCTGTGTGTCAGGCCCAGTCCTAGGTGCTGGGGACATGACGCCACCAAAGCAGGCGGGCTCCCTCCCCCACGAGGCCAACACTCTATGGGGCAGTCCGACATTAAGCACAGAATCCTGCCAGTGGCTGCACAGTTGCAAGCTGAGGTAAGAGTTCTGCAGAAAAAGAACAGGGGTAAGAATTAGACTGGCAGCCGGGCATGGTGGCGTGCGCCTGCAGTCCCAGCTACTCGGGAGGCTGAGGCGGGAGGATGGCTTGAGCCCAGGAGTTTGAGGCCAGCGTGGGCAACACAGTGAGACTGCTTTAAAAAAAATAAAACGAAATAAATGAAAAATAAAATAAAAACAAGAATTAGACTGTGGCCCCCTGAGGCCAAGACAGGAGAGTGGAGCGGCCAGGTAAAGGGGTGGGGCTGGGAGAGGCTGTATGAGGCGGGGAATTGCTTGAGCGAGGAGGGCAGAGTGGAAGGAGTGTGGTGTGGTGAAGGACAAGCCACAGAGAGGAGGGGCATGATGGTGCAGGTAAGGACCTTCCCTCACCTGGTCACTCCCCTGCTCCCAGACCTTCTGTGGCTCCCTTTGGCTATATGCTGCACAGCCCTTAGCTGGCCTTCGGGGTCTATACCAGAAGGGGGAACCTGAAGGTCATCCTTGGTGCCTCTCTAGTCCTCACCCCCATGTCCGCTCAACAAACCTTTCATACAATGTCTGTGGTGGCCAGGGACCATGTTACACTCTGACTGTATACACATCAGGAAACAAAATGGACATGGCACCTGCCCTCTTGGGGGTTACAGTCTGAGTCCTAAATGGCTCCTTCCGGCTCCACAGCCATCACCTTGCCAGTCCATCCCATCCTCCACCCTGATTTCCGCAGTGGCTTCCTCCCTGTCTCCCAGACTCCACTCGTGTTCCTGCATGATCTCATCTCTACATAGCAGCAAGAGGCAAATGTTAAAAGAAAAAATCAGCATTTTGCAAGTTGGCATTGTCCTGACTGCTGTTCTTGTCCTGGCCCCGTGTCCGGAGCTCTCACGGTCTATAGCTGTTAATCTGCTTACTGGTTTAAGTAAGAAAAGAAGCTCTGAAAATTATGGCAGATTGAACATATACATCTAATTTCACTCTCTCCCAAAACCTCACTAAAATCACAGTAAAGAGATTTTGTTATGGCCAGGCACGGTGGCTCACGCCTGTAATCCTAGCACTCTGGGAGGCCAGGGCCGGAGGACTGCTTGAGCTCAGGAGTTTGAGATCAGCCTGAGCAAGAGCGAGGCCCCGTCTCTACTAAAAATAGAAAGAAATTAGCTGGTCAACTAAAAAAATATATATAAAAAAAAAATTAGCCAGGCATGGTGGCGCATGCCTGTAGTCCCAGCTACTCGGGAGGCTGAGGCAGGAGGATCACTTGAGCCCAGGAGTTTGAGGTTGCCATGAGCTAGGTTGATGCCACGGCACTGCAGCCCAGGCAACAGAGTGAGACTCTGTCTTAAAAAATAAAAAAATAAAAAAAAAAGAGATTTTGTTTAGGGCATAAACCCACTAACATGAAAAGAACGCAGGAGATGACAGGAGCATCACATTTGGAAGCCAGGAAGGAGACGGGCGGGTGGTAACCACACAGGAAACTCAAGAAAACCATACCCTAAGCTGGACGTGGTGGAAGAGGAGAACCGACCCAGTGTGTATCACAGACTCCTCCAAAGGCTCAGGCACCTCTTTAAATGGGGGTGAGAGGGCATAAAATAAGGAGGAGTTGAAGCTGTTTAAGGATCACAATTGTTAGGTCCCCGTGGCTTCCCCACTCCCAGCAGAAAACTAGAGGTTTGTTCTCAGAGAGGGGAAGCAGGATCGCTGGCATGGGAGACCACAGGCACAGGGTGGGCGTCCTCCCACATCAAGCGATGAAGTGACCAGACATGCTGTGAACGCTGAGACACCCCCAACCCTCTTCCCAACTGGGCCCCCACAAAGCTGGCCACCATGGCTTTGCTCCCTAGCCAGGAGATCAGGAAAAGTTTTCTCAAAGGAAATCTGACCAGGCCAAGAGGAAGGACCTTCTGTTAACATCTTCAGAGAGATAAGAGAAGATATTGCATCCACGTTGCAAAAAGAGGATGTTATTTTAAAAAGAAATAGTCAAACATCAACAACAACAAAAAGCCCTTGGAATGCAGAAATTCAACAGTAGGGCTGGAAGATAAATTTGAGGAAATCTTCCAGAAAATAGAACAAAGAGAAACAGAGATGGAAAAGAGGAAGGAAAAAGACCATTAGGGGCCTGGACCAGGACACCCAACATTTAAATAGAAATTACACAAAGAGAAAATATAGAAAACAGAGGGGAGGAGTTATCGATTAAAAATTGAAGAAAATTCCCAGAATTGAAGGACATGCATTTCCATATTGCAAGGTGTCTCCAAGTGCTGAGTGTGACGGATGAGCACTAGCACACACATTCATAACAAGGCCACCATCATGAAATGTCAGAACCCTGGGGACAAAGAGAACATCCTACAACTCCAAGGTAGAAAAGTGATTCCATGCTAAGCACTAGGAATCAGAATGCCTTTGGACTTCCCCATGATAACACTAAAGGAAAATAATCTCCAACCAGATGTTTTTCTTTTTTTTTTGAAACAGGGTCTCCCTCTGTTCCCAGCGCTAGAGTGCAATGGCATCATCATAGCTCACTGTGATCTCCAACTCTTGTGCTCAAGTGATCCTCCTGCCTCAGCCTCCCGAGTAGCTGGGACTACAAGCGCCCACCACCACGCCCAGCTAATTTTTCTGCATTTTGTAGACACAGGGTCTTGCTATGTGGCTCAGGCTGGTCTTGATCTCCTGGCTTCAAGTGATCCTCCCACCTCAGCCTCCCCAGGTGCTAGAATTACAAGCGTGAGTCACCACGTGCAGCCTCCAACCATAATTTTTTATAGTAATAATTGCTAAACTTCTATAGCACTTACTTTGTGCCAGGCACAGTTTTAAGGATTTTTCATATATTCTGTACCCAGCCAAATTATTAAGGGTGAGAGTGGAATGAAGAAGTTTGCCGATATGCAAGTTCTCAAAAATGTCACCTCCAACACCCTCTTTCCAAAAAACCACTGAAGTAGCTGCTCCACCAAAAGAATGGAGGAAAAGAAGAACGAAGCAGTCCCACAGAAAGCCAGTGTGGACGAGATGAGGGGACTCCCTGGGATGACAGTGAAGGAGACCCCAGCATCACGGCAGCCTCAGCTTCAGGTTCCTGCAACTCCACGAACGCCTGTGATTGCTGGAGCTGTAGAGGGTTGTATGTTGGCACAAGCCAGGCTGCCGTCAGAAACGTTTCTGCTAGGTTGCTGAAAGAAATCCAGAAGAAAGGGGCCTGAGTCACCACGAATCTGCAGCTCCAGTAATTTACTGATTTCTTTTTAATAAGCTAAGTAAATTATATCTAATTTTGTATTTTTTTTAAAGACTCCCAGATTGTATAAGCTTGAGACCCTACAAAAATCTGGATCTTTCCTGCCCAGAATAACTGTTCACTGGGTATAAAGGGCAAACACTCCAGTCTGCAGCAGAACAGAGGACTCCAAGAAAAGTTTCTTTTTTTTTTTTTTTTTTTTTTTTGAGACAGAGTCTCACTCTGTTGCCCGGGCTACAGTGCCGTGGCATCAACCTAGCTCACAGCAACCTCAAACTCCTGGGCTCAAGTGATCCTCCTGCCTCAGCCTCTCGAGTAGCTGGGACTACAGGCATGCGCCACCATGCCCAGCTAATTTTTTTTCTATATATTTATAGTTGTCCATATATTTTTGTTCTTTTTATTTTTAGTAGAGACGGGGTCTCGCTCTTGCTCAGGATGGTCTCGAACTCCTGAGCTCAAGCGATCCTCCCGGCCTCGGCCTCCCAGAGTGCTAGGATTACAGGCGTGAGCCACCACGCCCAGCCAAAGAAAAGTTTCTTTAAGACGATGAAATTGATAGAGTATGTGATGTGGTGTGACTACCACATGGTGTGACTACCAGCTCCTCTTTCAGGGAAGGGCTTGCTGCCCACCTGTGGGGAGTCTGGACAGCAGACAGCCTCCAGCTGTCAGCTCCTTCGGGGCTGGGCCTCAGATGCAGAGAGTGGCCTTGCGCAAGATCACATCCTTCCCTACGGCAGCCCACACCAGGTGGCTGTTTCAGCCGGGCTTGGCAAACTCTGACAGGCAATACTCGACCCAGAGCTCCCCGCCACAGGTTGGTCCAGGCTTTCTCAGGCCTGCACTGCAGTTGAACTTCTGCCCAATTCTGCTTCCGCCCATATCCTTTCCCAGGTGTCGATCCCTAGCAAACATGTCCCTCTCCATGTACCTTCCAGAGAGACCAACCTGAGACATCTGATTTGGCTGAACATCTTAAAAAGAGATTTAGATAACTGGTGGGGAATAGAATACGTAAAAACTAAGCAAGTGACAAAACAGGACAATTATGAAGTCCAGGAAAAACAAAAAGTTGCAGAGGAAAGGAATCACAGTTTACATATAATAATGTAAACAACGAACACAGAACTAACCAAAATTATGTTGGCAGTTGGGGTGGTGGGGATTATGTGTATGGTTGGTGATGGGGAGAGTTAAAACCACCTTCTGTAGTAGAAAATCAAGAGATAGTGCCTAAAACTAAAACATCAAGAAGTAGCAAAACAAGCACATCTATTTAAAGATATGGAGATAAATACAAAATATAGTCAGCTGGAAGAGTTGCAGATGGGTGCCTCTGGGAAAGTGTAAACTGGGGACTGCCTTTTGTTTTCATAGAAAACGTATTAATACTCGTCATCTGCTTGAATTTTGTGCATGTCTAACTTTGGTTAAAAAAGAAAAAGATTATGGGCTTCCCCATGGCAGGGACCACAAGAGTTTGGTTAACTATAAAATCCCCAGCACTCTGCATGTAGTACGTGTTCAAAAAGTTATTTGTTCAAGTAATTGAATAAAAGTCATCCCCCTTCTTGAAATCCTAAATGGATTCCCATAGGGCAGTGCTAAGATCGCTGTCCAGTGCCTCCAGGGCATGCAGGCTCTGGCCTCTGCAAACTCCCCTCCTCTAGTTTCTTCCTCTTGCCTTTCAGATGCTCAGATGCAGAAAAGTCCCTTCATGTCTCAGAAATTTTGCACATGCTGTTCCTCCTACCTAGAAAGCTTTTCACCATTATCACTTAGTTCTCTCCCACAAATCAGTAAGATTTCAGCTTTAATGTCACTTCTTCCAGGCAGTCCCCCATTTGCTGGTCTTCTTCTCTCTCACTCCCTCTATTCCCCAGCTTGACGGGGCCATGGTGGGCCACCCCAAGGTCCCAAAGGGCCTTGTTAACACATTTGCTCTTTATCTGGAAGAGAATGGGGAACGACCAGTGTTGCCAGCAGGAAAGATTAAGATCAGACATGCTGGTAGGTCTGGGGCTCAGAATTATGAAAAGCAGCAAGCTTCCTTACTTGGGACATAGACATCCCTTGCTCAATAAACAGTGGCCTCATCCTTCCTCCCCAGGGCACTTCCAGTAATTTCCTATGATAGTGTTTTCCAGAATGGGGCCTGACTACCACTGGGGGCTCTAGGGATTATTTTTAGTGGTATCTGATCCAACACTTTTTAACAGTTACGTATTTATCAGTATTGGTATTCAAAAAATAAAACTTGCACATTAAACCCATGATTTTGTGGCTATTATTGCTTAGGATAAACTTTATGAGGTTGATACTTGACTACAATTTGGGAGCTCCAGTTCAAGCTAAACTCACCAAGTACCCAGAAAGTCCCAATGCATCTTTATATATGCAACCCTCCTGCCTGGAATACCCTTCCCATCCCCTCTAAACATCCTTCAAAGTCCCAGTTGAAGAGGGCAGCTCCTGCCTCGGTCGCCAGGTCCTCTCCAGACGCGAGAAGTCTCCGGGCGCCGAGCAGGCGCTGCTCTCTCCGCCCACAAGGTGGCGGGGCAAAGCCGAGCTCCGCGCCCCACCTAGGACGCGACTGGGAGGCAGCGCCCTGCGGGTTAGGCCTCCTGGGCCCTACTCCGCAGGCCTTGCCAGGGCAGGTGACAGCATCCAGGCCAAGAAGGCCGCTGGACCTGAGACTGGATGTTCCCCAAAACACACTCCATACCTCCCGCGAGGCCTGCATTCCCGATCCTAGGGCGGACACAGACCCCCTGCTACGTCACTCACTCTCCACCCCCGACAACCTCTCTTGGGGTGAGTGCGGTCAGTCCCGCGCTGCTCACCTGGCGGGCACCTGGCCAGCCTGCAACCCTGACCCACCCCACTCCGAGCCCGCCGAGCACAGGCCGAAAGTCTCGTCCTGCTGCCAAGGGCGCCGGCCTGGGGGAGAGGTGGTCGGGGTGGGCTCGGGCTCTGAGGCCCTAACTCCCCAACCCCGGGCCCTCTCCACCTCGGGGGTAAGAAAGAAGCACCTGCTTCCGCCTCCCAGGCTTGCATCTTCCCCCAGCTTCCCTGAACGGTACTACCCTCATCCCAACCCTCCATGGCGGGTCCCGGGAACTCATAAGTGGGGGGACTGGGCCTAGGGTCTGTCCAGCAGGCCCGGAGAAGCGGACAGAGCACGCGCGCGCACGTGCCGGGGCGGGGCCTCTCTGAGGGCGGGGCCGGGGGCGGGGCCGCCGAGCTCGGGTTCCCTCGGGCCGGGGAGCAGCGCGAGGCTGCGCGCGGGGTGACGGGAGCTGGAGCTATGCGGAAATGAGGGGCAGCAGGACGCGGAGGGACGGACACCCAGGGGTGGTTCGAGGGAGCGCAAGGCCGGCTAGACCTGGGTGCTGGATGGGCTGGCCCCGGGATTGGGTCCGGATTTGGGGCCCAAATACTGTACACGACGGGCCGGAGCGGGGAGGAGGAGACAGGAACTCCGCCCATTTTCCGGGCCGGGTATTGGAACCGGCCAGGAAATCCTGGGACTCAATCTGGGGGCTAGACCTGGAGGCGATGGTTTTTAAAGAGACGGGCTGATAGGGCCCTCACCATGTCATCGCAGGCATTTCCCCCACGTTCCAGCAACTGCCCAGGCTTGTGCTCCCAGTGTCTGGGGACTCGGCGGCTGCTTGCCGCCACACTGCAGGCTGGGCCCACTCGCAGAACCCGGCAAGGCAGTGCGGTCCCTTGGATCCCTCCTTCATCTTCAGTTTCAACAAGAGTGGGGGTTGGGGTAGGCTCTGGGACCACGAGCCACATCTAGAAAGATCTCCCTGTGGCAGGGCCTTCTTCCCCCTGACCTCTTCGTGCTCCAGCAAACCTTACTCTCCACAGAGGAGGTAGTAGAGCGGTCCCTCGGGGAGGTTTGGAGGGCAACCTCAGCTGGCTCCTTTCTCGCTCAGTCTTTGCAAGAGGACCAGGGTGCTGGCCAAGAGGGCACTTTGAGGGCTGAAGACTGAGTGAGGCTGTTAACCCCTCCCTTCCAGCCCAGTAGCTGGAGAGAGCTCAAACTGCAAAGGGTTGGAAGGACTGAAGTGCAGATTCCTTGGAGTCCTTTTCTTTCTGCCATTTTCTCCATTCTGCTGTCTAGCCTGGAAACTCTGAGAAACCCTCCCTGCCAGTTTTTCCGTCAAAAAACCCAATTTTTTAAATGTAAAAATAACTCATGCACCTTATTTAATTAATTTATTTATTTATTTATTTATTTTCAGACAGAGTCTTGCTCTGTTGCCCGGGCTAGAGTGCGGTGGTGTCAGCCTAGCTCACAGCAACCTCAAACTCCTGACCTCAAGCCATCCTCCTGCCTCAGCCTCCCTGAGTGCTAGGATTATAGGCATGAGCCACCATGCCCGGCTGTTATGGTGATCTGTGATCAGTGATCTTTGATGTTACTATTGTAATTGTTTTGGGGCCTCATGAACTGTGCCCGTATAAGATAGCGAACTTATAAATGTGTGTGTTCTGACTGCTCCACTGACTCGTCTCTTCAGGCCTCCCTATTCCTTGAGATAGAACAATATTGAAATTAGGCCAAGGCCTGATGCAGTGGTGCACAACTCCTTACTCATGTCACTTATTTGTGTGACCTGATTGATCCTGTGGGCACTTGAATTTGGACTTCTGATGTGGCCATTTCACAAATGGAGGAATTTAAGCCCAGAGAGGAAGAAGTTTGCCAGTCCCAGCTACTCGAGAGGCTGAGGCAGGAGGATCACTTGAGCCCAGGAGTTGGCGGTTGCCTTGAGCTATGATGATGCCACTGCACTCTAGCCAGGGCAACAGAGTGAGACCCTGTCTCAAAACTAAATAAATAGGCTGGGTGCCATGGCTCATGCCTATAATCTTAGCACTCTGGGAGACCAAGGCGGGAGGATCTCTTGAGCTCAGGAATTCGAGACCAGCCTGAGCAAGAGTGAGATCCCGTCTCTACAAAAAAAAAATAGGAAAAATATTAGCCAGGCATTGTGGTGTGCACCTGTAGTCCCAGCTACTCGGGAAGTTGAGGCAGGAGGATCCCTTGAGCTCAGGAGTTTGAGGGGCTGCAGTGAGCTATGATAATGCCACTGCACTGTAGCTGGGGTGACAGCGAGATTCTGTCTCAAATAAATTCATTAATTATGTAAAAACAATTCAGAAATTATCCAGATAAATTTTTTAAAAAAGAAATTAGGTGCACTCAAATGTTTAGGTGCAGCACAATTCGCAACTGCAAAGATGTGGAAACAACCCAAGTGCCCATCAATACATGAGCATGAGTGGATTAATAAAATGTGGTATTCGTATACCATGGAATACTACTCAGCCATAAAAAAAATTGGTGATCCAGCACCTCCTGTATTATCCTGGATGGAACTGGAGCCCATTCTTCTAAGTAAAGTTTTGCAAGAATGGAGAAACAAACACCACGTGTACTCACAATTAAATTGGTGATAATCGATCAACACTTATGTGCACATATGGAAAGTAACATTCATCAGGTGTCGGGCAGGTGGGAGGGGGGAGGAGAGGATGGGTAAATTCACACCTAATGGGTGCAGTGCACACTGTCTAGGGGATGGGCACGCCTGTAGCTGTGATTCGGATGGTGCAAAGCAATTTATGTAACAAAGCGTTTGTACCCCCATAATATTCTGAAATAAAATAAATAAATAAGAAACGAAAAAGAAATTAGGCCAATTTATAGCCCTACAATGGCCTCTAAGTGTTCAAGTGAAAGGAATAGTTGCATGTCTCTCATTTTAAATGAAAAGCTAGAAATGATTAAGCTTAGTGAGGAAGGCGTGTCGAAATCCAAGATAGGTCGAAAGCTAGGCCTCTTGTGTCAGTTAGCCAAGTTGTGAATGCAAAGGAAAAGTTGTTAAAGAAAATTCAAAGGGCCACCCCGGTAAACACAGGAATGATAAGAAAGCAAAACAGCTTTATTGTTGATAGGAAGAAAGTCTGAGTGGTCTGGATAGATCAAACCAGCCACAGCACTCCCTAAAGCCAAAGCCTAATCCAGAGCAAGGCCGTGACTGTCTTCAATTCTAGGAAGGCTGAGAGAGGTGAGGAAGCTACAGATGAAAAGTCAGAACCTTGCAGAGGTTGGTTCGCGAGGTCTAAAGAAAGAAGCCCTGTTTATAACATGAAGGTGAAAGGTAAAGCAGCAAGTGCTAATATAAAAGCTGGAGCAAGTTATCCAGAAAATCTAGCTAAGATCATTGATGCAGATGGCTATGCTAAACGACAGATTTTCAATGTAGATAAGACAGCTTTATATTGGGAAAAGATGCCGTCCAGGACTTTCATAGAGGAGAAGTCAATGCCTGGCTTCAAAGCTTCAAAGGACAGGCTGACTCTCTTCTTAGGGGCTAATGATTCGAAGCTGGTGATTCGAAGTGGAAGCCAATGCTCATTTTCCACTGTGAAAACCCCAGGTGCCTTAAGAATTATGCTAAATCTATTGTGCCTGCGCTCTATAAATGGAATAACAAAGCCTAGATGACAGCACATCTGTTTATAGCATGGCTAACTGAATATTTTAAGCCCACTGTTGAGACCTGCTGCTCAGAAAAAAAGATCCCTTTCAAAATATTACTGCTCATTGACAATGCACCTGACCACCCAAGAGCTCTGATGGAGATGCACAAGAGATTAATGTTGTTTTCATGCCCACTAAGATAATACCCATTGTGTGGCCCACGGATCAAGGAATAATTTAGACTTTCAAGTCATATTATTTTAAGAACTACATTTTGTAAGGCAATAGCTGCCATAAATAATGATCCCTCTAATAGAGCTGGACAAAGTAAATTGAAAAATTTCTGGAATAGATTCACCATTCTAGATGCTATTAAGAACATTCATAGGCCGGGTGTGGTGCTCGTGCCTGTAATCCTAGCACTTTGGGAGGCTGAGGCGGGAGGATCACTTGAGCTCAGAGGTTGGAGACCAGCTTGAGCAAGAGTGGGACCTGGTCTCTACTAAAAATAGTAAAAATTAGGTGAGTGTGGTGGTACATGCCTGTAGTCCCAGCTACTCGGGAGACTGAGGCAAGAGGATCACTTGACCCCAGGAATTTGAGGTTGCTGTGAGCTAGGCTGACGCCACAGCACTCTAGCCTGGGCGACAGAATGAGAATCTGTCTCACAAAAAAAAAAAGAAAAAAGAACATTCATGATTTGTGGTATCAACATTAACAGGAGTTTGGAATAAGTTGATTCCAGCCTTCATAGATGACTTTGAGGGGTTCAAGACTTCAGTGAAGGAAATAACTGCAGATGTGGTGGAAATAGCAAGAGAACTAGAAGTGCAGCCTGAAGATGGGACTGAACTGCTGTAATCTCCTGATAAAATTTTAATGGATGAGAAGTTGCTCCTTAAGAATGAGTAAAGAAAATGGTTTCTTGAGATGGACTCTACTTCTGATGAGGATGCTGTGAACATTGTTGAAATGAGAACAAAAGATTTAGAATATTGCATAAACTTAGTTGATAAAGCAGCAGCAGGGTTTGAGAGGACTGACTCCAGTTTTGAAAGTTCTACTGTGGGTAAAATGCCATCAAACAACACTGCATGCTACAGAGGAATCTTTCATGAAAAGCAGTCAATTGATGTGGCAAACTCTATTGTTGCCTTATTTTGACAAATGGCCATAGGCACCCCAGTCCTCAACAATCACCCTGATCAGTCAGCAGCCAGCAGCATCAAGGCAAGACCCTGCACCGGCAACAAGATTATGATTCTCTAAACGTCAGATAATGGCCGGGTGCAGTGGCTCACACCTGTAATCCCAGCACTCGGGGAGGCCGAGGCGGGTGGATCGCTCAAGGTCAGGAGTTCGAGACCAGCCTGAGCAAGAGCGAGACCCCGTTTCTACTGAAAATAGAAATTATCTGGACAACTAAAAATATATATATAGAAAAAATTAGCCGGGCATGGTGGCATATGCCTGTAGTCCCAGCTACTCGGGCAGCTGAGGCAGGAGGATTGCTTGAGCCCAGGAGTTTGAGGTTGCTGTGAGCTAGGCTGATGCCA
>RJWJ010035154.1:0-16833 GCA_004363605.1 Indri indri
AATCTACAAAGGACTCAAACAAGTCAGCAAGAAAGAAACAAATAACCCTATCAAAAAGTGGGCAAAAGACATGAGCATATTTTTTTCAAAAGAAGATAGACAAATGACCAACAAACATAGAAAAATATGCTCAACATTACTAATCATCAGGTAAATGCAAATTAAAACCACAATAAGATACCACCTTATGCCTATCAGAATGGCCATTACTAAAAAGTCAAAAAACAATAGATGTTGGCAGATGCAGTGAAAAGGGAATGCTTATACACTTTTGGTGGGAATGTAAACTAGAGACACCACTATGGAAAACAGTATGGAGAGTCCTCAAAGCACTAAAAGTAGACCTATCATTCGATCCAGCAATCCCACTACTGGGTATCTATCCAAAGGAAAAGAAGTCATTTTATAAAAAAGATACCAGCACTCGAATATTTATTGCAGCACAGTTCACAAGCTAATTACCATCAACTGATGAGTGGACAAAGAAAATGTGACATCTATATACCGCAGAGTACTACTCAGCCATAAAAAGGAATGAAATAGTGTCTTATGCAGCAATTTGGATGGAATTGGAGACCACTATCCTAAGAGAAGTATCTCAGGAATGGAAAAACAAATACCATATGTTCCCACTTATAAGTGGAAGCTAAATGAGTGGTATATATGGTCATAAAGTGGTGTAATAGACATTGATAACTAAGAAGCGGAGAGGTTGGGAGGGTGTATTTTTCTGGTGATGGGTACATTGAAAGCCCTGACTTCAGCATTATACAATTCATTCATGTAACGAAAAACACTTTTACTCCCTAAATCTATTGAAATTTAAAAGAAAAAGAAATTAAGAGTGAGAAGAAAAAAGGAATTAATATGACTTACTGTCATTTGGCATTATCTTTTTATTGGAATGAATATTGAATTCAAAAAGGCGTAATTAGCAGCAGCTCTTAGAAAAGACATGAGTTCAATGCTTGATGATTAATAAACTTAAATATTTCAAAGTAACTTATAGATCTTATTTCTTTTATCTATAGCATTCTATGGTATCAAGCAGGCAGTTACTGTAGAGATTATCTAGAGGACCATATCACCATGATCAAAATCTCTCTGATTCTATAAGATACCACCAATATAATCAGGACCAATCACAGGGTAATATCTGTATGGCTGTGCTTTTGCAAAAGTATTATTACCGTCCCATTAATTTCACTCCCAATTATCTTCTCAAGTAGTAGGAACAAATAGAAATCATGTATAGAATTTTTTTTTAAAGACATAGTTTTAAAACTCAGGCATATAGATACATTTATCAACTAATTAAGACTCTAAAAGTCATGTGACTCCAAAGGTTAAGTCTAGAATTTTTTAAAACTGTTTGCAGTATATAGCAAGTAGCTTAAAGGAGAAACTGGAACATTAATTAAATTAATTTTAATCAAATATGCAAAAAAGGAATATGAATATGTGGTCCTAAGTTAGCTTCCCCAAATTAAGGGATTTAATAATATGAATAGATATAAGACAGATCTACATATACATTACTCAATAGTCCAATAGGATCTCATTAATTTGTAGCTCACTAATCAACTCAGACGGGTTCTACAGTATTTTATAGTTTATAGAGGACAAAAAGCTATTCAATGTCCAACAGGGTCAGAAATAACCAAGCATACAAGGAAACAAGATCCTATGAATATTAGAAAACAGAAATATTAGAATATTAGAATATTAGAAAACAGAAATAAATGTGCAAGAACTCTAGATGGTGAAATAATCAGACAACAGATTATGGAACAATTATTATTATTATAATGAGGGGAAAAAACAAGTTTAAAATTATGAGCAGTGGGATGGAAACTATTAAAAAGTGACATAGATGATTTGAAGATCCAAATGGAAGTTATAAAACTAAAAATTACCATAACTAAACTTAAGAACTCATTAGAAAGGTTTAGCAGATTACACCCAGCTGAAGAGTGAATTAGTGAACCAGAAGATAGGTTAGAAGAAATTAGATGAATAAACCACGGAGAAGCAAAAAGACAGAAAATATGACAAAAAAAAAAGCATAGGACATGTAACATATACAGTAAAAATGTGTATCATATGTGTAATTGGAAACCCAGAAGGAGAGAACAAAGAGAATGAAACAGAAGCAATGTTAGAACAAACCATGACTAAACATTTTCCAGAAATGATGAAGGATAGCAATCCATGTATTGTGAAATATAATGAATACCAAGCAGAAAAATATGAAAACAGATACACCCCTTTACTTATTATAGTGAAACTGCAGAAAATCAAAAACAAATGTACAATTTTTAAAAGAATCCAGAGAATAAAGTATAGGCTTACTTTAAATGAGACATTTAAATGACACGTACAAAAAAACAAAGAATGACTCTCAGCTTTTGTTGGTCTGACAAAGTCTTTATTTTCCCATTATTTTTGAAAAATATTTTGCTGAGTACGGGATTTTAGCACTGGTTCTCAAGGGGAAAATGTCTCTATCAGGGGACATAGCAATGGTGTCACTGAAATTTCTGCCTACCCATTCAAGACTCCTTATGCCACTGAACCAATAGATTAAATCAAAAAAATAAAAATAAAAAAGTCTTAGTCTACTGGCTGGAATGATTGATCCCAATTTCCAAAGAAAATTGGGTCGCTGCTATAAAATGGAGGCAAAGAGGATGCTAGAACCCAGGGAATTTGTGAGAATGCCCTTTAGCATGTCCATGTCCGAAAGTTAAAGTTATTTAAAAATTACAGCAAAAAGCAGAATGATTGAGCTCTCAGACCATTCAGAAATGAATGTTTATGTTACTTTCCTAGGTAAAGAATCTAGAGAAACTAAGGTTCTGACTGAAATCAAGAAAAATATAAAGGATGAGCAGTGGAGAAGGAAGACATAGGTATTAACTACAACCTCGTGATCAATTACAGAAATGAATTCTTTTTGTTATGTGTGCATATGTTTGATTGCATACTCTAGCTACTTTCTTCTTCTCATTTTATTTTGTATACTAATGATTAGAAGTTAACTTTAAATTATGGCCTTTGGGTAACAAAATATTCGATGGGTCCATGGCTAGATTTGAGGAGGAATTAACATGGTGGACAATGGATACAATGACTATTGGGACTGTTTTGTTCGTTTTGAGGAACGGGTGAGAACTTTTACTTGTTAGATAGGTGTATCTTATTAGGTGCAAATGTAGAGTTGTTTTGTTGCTGTCTGTACAGAAGCTCAACCGTGTTTAGAAGAGAGCTTTGAGAAGCTGAGTAATGGATAGGTGGACTTTGCCAGTTATCAATTTATTGCCTCTCAGTTCCATATTCACACTTCAGTGTCTGCTTTGCAGAAAATAGATCTTGGCCCTTTAATTATTTTTCCTTCTGCCAGCTTGCTATAGTGTGGTCAATACAGGGTACTGGAGAGACACTGCAGGAGGAAGATTTCCATCCTGATTCTGGTTTGCTCACTTGGCAGGATCATGCAGCACGTGGAGCTTCTCAGCGCCCAGCTCCCGCAGCACACAGTGGGCAGCAGCACTCCATGCCAGCAGGCTCCTCTGGCACCACCACCTCCTCAGGTGGTTTTGTAGCAGAGTGCCTTCAGCGAAATGTCTCCCCGGGAGCAGCTTTCTCCATGCCCTAGAGCATGAATTTTAGCAAGTTCCAGAGGGCACATTTTCCAGTAGTTTCCACTGGCACCACAGTGACTTCTCTGCCATCAGTGAGCCACAGCTGTGCCCTCTTCAATGAGGTCTCTTGCTCTGTCTCGGCCCTAAGGGGTAGTGACTGCTCCTTACAATTGCCTGTAAGGAGGTCTCCTTACCTTTTGCTAGCCAATTCTCCCATTATAGTTAATAATTCTTTATACTAAACTTTCCTGTTCAAATTACTGTGGGGTTTCTCTCTTCTATTTGGACCCTGACTGAAATTTTATGTTTTTCTTTATTTTAACTTTTCTTGGGGGTTGCTGGTTTTCTTGGATTTTAAAATATTTTTTTCGTGTACCATCCACTCTTTCTCCTCTTATTCTGAAACTCTAATGAAACATATATTAAACTGCTTAATATTGTACCATAGGTCAGAGAAATTTTGTACATTTTTTCAGGCTTTTTTTTTCTCTCTGCACTTCATTTGGAATCACTTCTATTGTTTTGTCTTCAAGTTCATTGCTCTTTTCTTCTGCAGTATCTAATTGGCTGCTAATCTATTTTTCTTTGGGAATGTTTTATTTTTTATCTCTCAATGTTTTATTTGGTTCTTCTTTTTGAGGAACTATATTATTTATTGCTACAATAGTTATCTATTACTACACAGCAGCTTAAAACGGCACAGTTTTTTTACCTCATAGTTTTCGTAAAACAGGACTTAAACATTGGTTTATCTGGGTCCTTTGCTTAGGATCTCACAATGTTTCAATCAAGATGTAAGCTGGGACTGCACTCTCAATTGAGGCTTGACTGGGGATGAATCCACCTTCAAGCTTCTCAGAATGGCATAATTTAGTTCTTTGCAACTCCAGGATTGAGGGTTTTATTTTCATAGTGTTTCTTGTTGCTCCAAAGTTAAGATATTAAGTTGATCATGATATATTTATTGAATGAGCAACAATAAAGTGTTTAATTGATAACAAGATGTTGTGAATTTTTCCTTTTCTCTTCACCAGCATCTTTCTTGGTTAAAAACACTTCTGTAATAAAACTACAAATTTTCTTGGTGATTGAAAAATAAAAGTAGGGTGTGACAGATGTATAAACAGTGTAGTTTGAATTTGTCAAGTCTCAGGGCATATGTGTGATTTTTTTTCTAGATCCACAATATGCAAGAAACATGACATGGTGCTAGCTCTTGAGAGAGGGTCTTCCCCACAGCAACTAGAAGAATAGCTCCAAAAGGTCAGCTTGCAAAACAGGAGATGCAATCCCAGTGCTAGTTGGTGATATGCAGATGTGGCTTCAGCTGCACTGGGCTCCTGACACTGGATGGATCTTGTTCAGAAGCCTATCCTCCTTATCCTTTTTTCCTTTCATCACTTGAGAAACCCCACTGCTTACAGCTCCTGCCGTGACCTCATTTCAAGTCATGTCCCATCTCTTTCTCTTCATGTCTCTCAATCTACAAATCCCTCATCTAGTTTCCAGTGGTTCTTTTCAAAAGGATATATATTATTTCTTGATTCTCTTGACATTTTATTTTTGATTTTCATGAGCCTATGTGGGTAGTCAAAATATCAGTAATTATGGCTTTTATCTCTACATTCTTAGCAAGTCAACCATAATACTTCTAGAGCCAATGTGGGTAGAATAGCATTTATAATAATGTTTGAGAATAGCACAAATATTAATATTTTAGGATACAGTCCAGGACGAATGAATGAAGGAAACAAGGAAGGAATGTATGGATGAATGGATGCCCAAAAGGATGGTGATGAAACGCAAGTGTTACACAAACGCAGCATATATTCAAACTACATTTTCATACTGAGTAAGCAATAGGCAATGTGGAAGACAAAGTTGTATTGGTAGTTTGTTGTTGTTGTTGTTGTTGTTGTTGTTGTTGTTGTTGTTGTTGTTGTTTTTATTCCAGGGTATTGTGAGGGTACAAACATTATAGTTACACTTTATGTCTTTGCCTCACCCAAGTGCAGGTTAAAGGCATGCCCTTCCCCACCTTAGTGCTCCCCGTGTGTCCTTTAGTTGTGGATTTGCCCCCATCCCCCTAATCCCTAGAGAGTATTTCTCCATGTGATCAACCTAGTGTTGATCAGTTAGTACCAATTTGATGGCGAGTACAAGTGGATCCCGTTCTTCTGCTCTTGTGGTGCCTCACTTTGGATAATGGGCTTAAGTTTAATCCAGGAAAGTATAAGAGGTGCTAGATCACTGTTGTTTCTTATGATTGAGTAATATTCCATTGTAAACATACACCAAATTTTAAGAATCCACCCATGGATTGATGGACACTTGGGTTGTTTCCACATCCTTGCAATAGTGAATTGTGCTGCCATAAACATTCGGGTGCAGATGTCTTTATCATAGAATGTTTTGTGCTCTTTTGGGTCAGGACTAGCATTTCTCTCCTCCTCACGCTCATGTTTTCTTTTACACCCTTAAGCATATTTAATTGTCGTTTTAAGATCCTTGTCTCCCAATTCTTTCATTGCTGTCATTTCTGGTTCTTTTGTAATGATTGATTTTCACCCTGGTTATCTGGCATATTTTCCTGCTTATTTGCAAACAGAGTTCTTTTTTATCACTTATTGGCCATTTCATGTCATTAAGTATTAAACTTTGTTTTCCTTTAATGGGAATTCAGCTTTGTTATGGCATTTTTACTAGTACATCATATTGACCCTTCCAAGTCTTGCTGTTAAGCTTTATTAGGGTGGGCCCAGAGCAGACTTCATTCTAGGGCTAATTTAGTCCTGCAACTACCCCTCACAGCACAGGATTTCTTCACTCAGGCTGGTGAGAATGTGAACTATGCCCAGTCCTATCTGAGTTCTGGGAATTGTTTAGTCCACTGCTTTCTGGCAGCTCTTCTCCTGGCTTTTGAAGGTTTACCCCCTGCATTGGAGATTAGCATTAGCCAAAGACTCAAAGGGGACCACCTGCAGATCTCCACAGCTCTCTGTATGTCCCTTCTCTCTGGTACTCTGCCCACAAATTGTGACTTATTGCTGCCTCTCCAAACTACAAACTCTGTCTACTCAAGTCGTTAAACCACTGACTCCACTTGGGTTCTCCCTGCCTGTGCAGCAGCCTGAAAACTGCCTCTTGACAGTAAACTGAAGCTACTGTAAGGCCTGCTCTATTGTTTCCCTTCTCTCAGGGACCACAGTCCAGTTTTCTAGGTTTTACAGAAGGAAAGCAATTCCCAAAGCATTTTATCCTTCATGAGCAGAAGTGGAAGTCCTCCAATGTCTGTTTTTTACTGTCATCTTAGTAATTAACAGTGTAAATACACTCTATGTTTAAACCTATTTAAACAGCATACACTAACAGGTATTTATTTCCAAGATTAATAGCCACAAATGATTATTTTCATCTTAGCAAAGCATCTCTAAAAGAGATATTAGCAGTACTCTATTATTTGTGCAAATGTGTTCTTTGGATTGAATATGTCTGATTTTCTTTTGAAATAGCCTCTAAGGCTTTTTGTTGATTCACCCGAACACTGCCTTTCTAAATAGCATGAATTTTTATGTCTGAAACTTCCATCAGTACATTGGCTACTTGTTGGAGTTCTGAAATGAAAAAAAGATAAAAGAAAGGAAACTGATATTTGACTACAGAGAAATGTGAGGATTACCCTATAGATTTCACAGGTGTATAATACTAGCTAACTTTACTAATAGGGATGGAGGGGCACTTGCCCAAGTTTCCACAGCGAATGAGAGGCCATTGTGATTCCGATTGCAAATTCAAACTCCTTCAAGCCACTGCACTGTCTATACTGATTGCCCTGCTCATTGCAATGACATTTAGCATTTACAGCATGTATAGATAAGTAAAGTATTTATGTTCATTGCTTCAGCTGCTTCATTGATGATCAACCTTCAAAGTCACACAATGGAAAGCGCACTGAACTTAGAGCAGCTGACATGCACTAAAATACCACTTTGCCACTGGTAAGGTCTGTGTGGCTTCATGCAAATCTCAGTGTTCTTTTCATACATCATATATAAACAGAGTGGTAAGACTTAAAAGTTTTGTATATGTAAAAATACAAATACTTTGTCTATTTGTGTCTGCGAGTTTTTAATCCAATCAAATTCTTTGGCAAAAAGTGTGTCATCCAAGTCTTCTTCCTCCCTACCCTGTTACTTGTCACTATCGCCCCTTTTGACTTCTTCAAATATTTGCTTAGTTACCTGACTACCATCATAAAATATTCGAGGATGAGGTCTGACACAGGGTGGAATGGATGTGCATTGTATGCAGTAGGCTGCCTGCTGCCCCCACTTAGAAAGTAATTAGGAAATCTTATCTGCACGTCTGGATGGACGGTCAGGGGTTAAAGATTAGCAATCTCTGTTTCCAAATGACAATACATTACTTGTCACTTCCTGAATCTAAGTCATTCATATCAGCCTGATAGTTGGCATTTTAAAGAATGGATCTTTCTCTGTGATTTTTTTCCATCAGATTTATTTTTGCTATTTCTGAAGAAAGTGTCACAGGAAAGCAATATGCATGTACATCCTCTGAGTAACCATTCTGGTTAAGGCATTCATGGAATGTGATGTTGGCTCTGAATAGACCCATGGGTGGGTTGGGGGGGACACATGGAAGGGTGGGGGTAATTGAGGGGAAAGACGGAGAAAGAAACTTTGAAAACTTAGCAAAACAAACACCATCCATGCTATTATTGAAAATAAAAAAGGAAAATTTTAGCATCAATATAACCCTACCACAGAAGGCATTCTAAGGTTTTAACACTGTATCATAATCTTTCCTAGAGTACAAAATTTTTAAATGCTATTAAAATTTTAAATGCTATTAATATGTATGTGGAAAAGTTCTGGCGCAGAGACAATCTGACATCTTCGGATGGAGGCAATCTAAATGACCATCGAGTAGGGAATAAATAAACAAAATGTAGCCATAAAATAAAAATTGTATTGCATGAATAGGTATCACAAAAATTGAGTGTAAAAAGCAAGATCAAATGATACTTATATAATAACAAATGGGTGAGTAAAAATATGCAAAGCAATAACATGTAGTTACATGTATACATTTAAATGAACTGGAAAGCTGCATACTATTTACAGGGGTTGCCTCTGAAAAATGGATTGAGGGATGCAGCGGGTAATGGTGGTTAAAGGGAACTTCAGATTTTTGTTATGTTTCACATCTTTAATAAGTAGGTTAAGTAAATATGACCATTTTTTTATAGTTGTTAACTCTTGGTGGTTAGAAAATAGGTGTTCTTAATTTTATTATTATTACTATCTTAACTTTCTGTAAATTTTAAATTTACAAAATGTAATGTTCAAAATAAAGATGAAATAAAAACATACTCACAGACTGAGAGCTTAGCATCAACTTTCAGTAGTTTGTTTGGAGCGGTGACAGAGAGAGAATATCAGGATCATGATTGGATTAGAGTTGAGTAAATGTGTGTTTATCTGATCTACCTCTCAAGCTGTGGCCAGGAGGATTTCAATGTGTTAGGTACCCTGGAACTTGTGCAGGTGAAGCCGTTACACATCCAGATATATGCATAACAAAACTGGAATACTGAGATGTATACGGTGAACCCCCAAGGCAAACCTTGGCAGAGGGGGTAAAAAAACATTTAAAAAAGATATTTCTGTAGCATAGGATGGCTGTTGTTTATACAATTTATATATCTGAACAGGACTCTGAAAAGATGAAGCAATGGTTAACTTTTTTTTCAGTCCTTTTTTAGTATTAACTAATGGAGATTTTGGACACAGAAAATAGTAAACCTTTCTTAGAAAGAAAGTGGGAAGGAAAAGAGAAGAGAAACTAAGAACTTAGAAGGAGGTCAAAATAATCAGAGAAAATAAATAGGGAAAAAAATCTTTTAAAAATATTCATAGCTTTTTAGAGATCTCTTTTTGAAGTTTTAAAAAATCCAGTAAATCACACATGATATTTATACATGTATTACTTGTTGATTAATAAATAAATAATTAAAAAACAATTAGATATATTTCAAAATGAGTTTCATTTTATTACTCAAGATTATCTTCACATATTTGAAAAATAGTAGCATACAAGGTAAATATATGAGGCCTTATTTATTTGGCTTGTAGGCAATATTTGAAGTATCTCAATCTCAAAATTTGAAGTACCTCAGGGATCTGTGGACCTCTTACAATAATTTGTGGACTCTCTTCTCCTTCTCGTCGAGTTACAGCAAAAGACAGAACTTTTGACTTTGGCTGTAAGATGACTAGAAATTGACTAAGATAACTAGAAATTGAAAAACAATAACTCTACAGAAATTTGTTGTATAAGATCAGGAGAGTCTTCAGTAGACCTAGAAATAAATAAAGCCTATTTTCCAAATGCTAATTAGCAGAGCCAGGACTCAAATTAATATGTTTGATTCCAAAGTGTGTACTCATTCCACTGAATATACTATATATTGCTTTTCGAATACTACATTTTCTCCACAATGCTAGAATGAGTAAAACACAGTTAAAGCCAAACTCAACACAAGCTCTAAAATGAAGACATAAACTTTAAATAAATCAGTTGATATATTACATCGGTAGAGAGTTATTTTTTTATTATTCCAGGCAAGATCATATCTGGTAGTATGAGGGTAATCAAGTAAACCTTGTACATTTAATATGGCATTCTAGCAGTGTGGGTGGGGCAATGTTGAATGAGAAATATTCATATCCGTCTTACTGCCTCTGCATTGGTGGATGCCTCATTCATGTATTCTAAAACCATCTGTCAATCTACTTTCCCATTATGCCAAATTTGTTTTTATTTTTTAACCACTCCTAGCCAATAATTCACCTAGTTTTCATGCCTACCTTCTATGAAGTGTTTATTTCTTAATAACATATTAAATTGACTCATACATTTTCAGAAGGGTGTTCAATTGAAATACACAATATTTTTATAGCTCCCATCATTTTGAAGAATGTACATCCAGGAAGGGAGAAATACAGAAATAGAAAACCAAGAAACAGTAGTTTCCCTACAGTTTAAGGAATCTCCTTCTCACTCTTAGTCTTCTTCAATTCTTGCCAACTTTGCAGTTTGTTAAGGTCCTGAAGATAACAAACTCTTTCAGATACAGTCATAACTTTGGGTGCATACGTGTTACTAGGAAGATCATTTATGTTTGTATATGTATGTATGTATTGTATTTGTTCTTGCTCCCCTTCTGTATTATTCTATTTTCTCAAAACATAATGTAAAATTGGAGATTCCATTCATATTCAAATATGCACAGTTCAAAATGTGCAATACGGTAAATTATGATGCTCATGGGTTTTATTTTCCTGGGGACAAGTGAACTAATGGAACCGGGATGAGTTAAATATATGTGGACATGATCACTGTATCAGAAGAAAATAATTGGAGATCTATATATAAGTTGATATATTCCACTGGTAGAGGGTTGTTTATCACTATTCCAAGAAAGATCCTTCCTGATAGTATGAGGACAAGCAAATATATAAATCTGGCAAAATGGAAAGATGTGTGTGTGTGTGTGTGTGTGTGTGTGTGTGTGTGTGTATACACACACACACATACACACGCATTTGTATATATATAAATTTAATGAAAAGAAAGATCAGGACAGTTCTGAATCAAATGTACATGTATGTAATTGAAAAAAGAAATCAAATAACCTGGTTCTTAACCTCCCAGTGTTCCCTACCAGGAACATAAGCTGCTAAGCAAATAAATTGAAATTCTTATTCATATTTCCGGGACAATAAATGCTGACCCAAAATCCACTTGGAGTATGTTTCTGCATAAGGTGTTGCATTTACATTAAAATGTAAGCAGCACAGGAGCAGAAGCCAATCCGCCATATTCACAGCTGTATCTCCAGCACCTTGAACGGTGCCTGAAACACAGAGGCACTCATAGATATTTGTTGAATGAATTAATACTGGGGTTTATGGGGGATTATTCCTTGCCTGTTAGTATAAACTATAAACATAATTCACTTGGAATATTGATACTTTAGAGCAGATAGCCAAGATTCATCTTAAAAACTGATAATCTCCCTAGAGCGTATAAGACCTAAGCACAGCGCTCACTGTCACATTCCTCAACTCAAGGTCAGTGGGACCATTCCCAGTCCCTCACCTGTGCTCAACGGTGCATACCACAGGTAATGTGTGTATTTCACTTTCACCCTCTCACCTCGATCAACCATTGCAATGAATCTTCAAGGTAAAAGCCATTACTATTCCAACTTTATCAATGAGGACCCAAAGTGCTATTGCCAGGACTCAAACTAGTCTAACCATCAATCTACCAGACTTCAAGCTATAGTAACCAAAACAGCACGGTACTGGCACAGGAAAAGAGACATAGACCAATGAAATAGGACTGAGAACCCATATATAAAACCATCCTCATATAGCCATCTAATCTTTGACAAAGCAGACAAAAACATACACTGGGGAAGAGAATCCCTACTCAATAAATGGTGCTGGGAAAATTGGATAGCCACATATAGAAGACTGAAACAGGATCTGCACCTCTCCTCTCACAAAAATCAACTCACAGTGGATGACAGACTTAAACCTAAGGTATGAAACTATAAGAATTCTAGAAGAAAATGTTAGAAAAACTCCTGTAGACATTGGCCTAGGCAAAGAATTTATGAAGATGACCCCAAAAGCAAACACAGCAACAAAAAAAATAAATAAATGGCACGTGATCAAATTTAAAAGCTTCTGTACAGCCAAAGAAACTATCATTAGAGCAAACAGACAACCTACAGAATAGGAGAAAATATTTGCATGCTACACATCTGGTAACTAGAATCTATATAGAACTCAGGAAAATCAGCAAGAAAAAAATCAAACTCCATTAAAAAGTGGGCAAAGGACATGAACAGAAACTTTTCAAAAGAAGGCAGACTAATGGCCAATAAACATGTAAAAAGTTGCTCAACATCACTAATCATCAGGGAAAGGCAGATCAAAACCACTGTGAGATATCGCTTAACTCCAGTGAGAATGACCTTTATCGAAAAGTCCCAAAAGAACAAATATTGGCACGGATGCAGAGAGATAGGAACACTCATACACTGCTAGTAGTACTGCAAATTAGTATAACCTCTATGAAAAGTACTATGGAGATACCTCAAAGAACTAAAAGTAGAACCACCACTTAAGCCAACAATCCCACTTCTGGGTATTTACTCAAAGGGAAAAAAGACATTCTATAAAAAACACATCTGCACTTGAATATTTATAGCAGCACAATTCACAATTGCAAAGATGTGGAAACAACCCAAGTGCCCATCAATACATGATTGGATTAATAAAATATGATATATGCGTACCATGGAGTACTACTCAGCCACAAAAAACAATGGTGAACTAGCACCTCTTGTATTGTCCTGGATGGAACTGGAGCCCATTCTTCAAAGTGAAGTATCCCAAGAATGGAAAAACAAGCACCACATGTACTCACCATTAAATTGGTACTAATTGATCAACATTTATGTGCACATACGGGAATTAACATCCATAGGGTGTCGGGCAGATGGGGGGGAGGGGATGGGTAAATTCACACCTAATGGGTGCAGTGAGCACTGTCTGGGGACTGGACACGTTTGTAGCTCTGACACGGGCAGTGCAAAGCAATATATGTAACCAAAGTGTTTGTACCCCCATAATATTCTGATATTTTAAAAAATGAAACAAAAATTGTAAAAGAGAAAAAAGTTTGATTTCCTACAACTAAGATGTTCAGGCTTTGATCCAGGTGACTTTAGATGCAGTGACTCAAAACATGTTATCAGAGCTCTCTTGTGGGCTTCCTTTTCTGTGGGTTGAAACTTACTTTTAGGGAAACTCATACCTGAAAACTCTAAGTTAATACCATCTTTACAGCTTGTAACCCTGGAAAAAAGCCCACTAACTCGTCATTCCAGTAAGCTGCAGCAAAATTCACAGATTGGCCCAGTTAGGGCCATGTGTTCATCCCAAACTAATCACTGTGGTCATTAGAGTTGAGTATTTTAATTGCTTTGTCTGAGTCATATTATGATGGAGGTATGTTATGGTTTGAATATCCTCTCCAAAACTCATGTTGAAATACAACTACCATTGTGATGATATTAGAGGTGGGATTTTAAGAGGTGATTAGGCCATAAAGTCTTCTCCCTCATGAATGGATTAATGTTTTTTTCTTGGGAGTACATTAGTTATCTCAAAAGTGGGCTTGTTGTTAACATAAAAGTGAGTTTGGCCCTCTCTCTGGCTCTCCTGCTGTCTTGCCCTTCTGCCTTCTACCATGGGATGACACAGCACAAAGGCCCTCACCAGATGCCAGCACCTTGATACTGGACTTCCAAGCCTCCAGAACTGTGAGAAATAAATTTCCCTTCTTTACAAATTACCCAGATTGTGGCATTCAGTTACAGCAACACAACGCAGACTAAGAGAAGGTAAGATATTGACAACCTTGTTAGATAGGAGAGAAAATTATTGGGCAGACTAAATATGATAGATGTATACAGTACCAACACTCATAAAAACTAAGTTTCATATGCAAAATTCCATAGCCACAAGGAGGCTGAGCACTCGAGGGCATAGCACATAAATATTTGCTGGCTAAATGAACTTGAGCTTGTGTTCTAAAACCCAAAACCCATGTCCTTTACACTACATGTGTAGTCTCTCCATTTTTTTAGCAAAATGCTGAACTACCCCCAAATTCTCAAAATAAATAGGATTCACCATGTGGACTGACATAAAAAATTAAAACATGAAAAAAGGTAATTCTTGCAAGAACAATGCTCCGTGATACTGCTCTATTGTCAGATGTTTTCTATTAGTCTTGGTTGTAAGAATTTGGTAATTGATCTTGCTAATTCTTTGAAAATGAAGCACTTTCAGTGCACTCAGCCCACCAACATCAGAGGCAGTTTAGTTCAATAAAAATGATGGAATATGCTCCCTTAAGAGATGAGGAACAGGACCCTTATGCTGCTACTATCTCCATCTGGGTCTTTCATCTATTGTGTCTCATCTCCTCTCCTTTTCTCAGGTTCTGTCCTATAAGGACTCTTGAATTAGTGAGAAAATGAGTGGCTAGTGTATATAAAAATTTTTAATCCGTTTTATCTTTTAAAAATCAAAGTGATTTTTACTTTTTCTTCAATGTGAAAAAGAGAGAGACAAATCTGAAAAGTATCAAGCACAGATGAAGACATTTGCATTTATGCTCCAACGCTAAGGCATTTTTCTAGTGTCAACAAATGGAGAGCTTTATTTGAAATGTTGCCAGGTTCTCCTCAGCACCATTATTCCATCCCACTCCACCACAAAAAGAAAAGGGCAGACTTTTTTTTTTTTTTTTTTTTAAATAATGTAGGATTCCTGGGGAAAGACTGAGGCATTCTTTCTGGCTATGAGGTAAGCGTGTCACTTTCATTAACATTAATGGGAGTGCTTCCCACTGAAAGAACAGACTCCATGTTTTTAAATGCTTGAGTGAAGATTCACACAAAGCTGAAAAAAGCATTTTTGTTTTATGCAGCTAAGCCGACTATTGCAGTACTAGGATTATGAATCACAGTAGGTTTTCCTTTTAAGACAGTTCATCCATCCAGTCATTTCAGAATGCTTGAGCAGAAAAAGATGTCGTGGCAAAGCGTGCAATGCACCAGGCTTGGTTTATCACTCCAACATGAACGCCGAGGGCTTTCAGGCAACCCTCTTGTTACAACCTTTATTTATAAAAAGGGCAAGCTAATTGAAAAACTACTTGGGGCTCTATCTTTTCTCTGGTGGGTTCAAAGTAAAAGAAAAATAATAGTATTGCTATTGTATTTACAAAGGCTTAAGAAAACCTACTGAAGCATGGACATAACAAACTAATCCTGTTTTTTGCAATTTTATTTTACAATATGTAACAGAATGACACTTGTTTTTACGTTCGCTTCTAAATAAAAAAAATATAACTTTGTAATTTTAAGTAAAACAATTATGAAGTAGGAAGAAATATTAATGGTTTTTTAAAGATCCAGTGAATCATATAAAACTAGTCTTTCAAAGTTATGTTTGAGTTGCTAAAGATACAAAGAGAAGAAATGACTGAAATTAATTCTGAAGACAAATCCCCTTCAAAATGAGAAATAGTGCACTAGTCCACATTGAATGAAAAATCACTCGTGTGGCATGAAGCAGATAGAATAGACCAATTTTTTAGAAAAGGAATACAAATATTCCAAAGAAGTGCTGTTTAAAACAAAAGGAAAAAGAATATTTGAAGACTCACCTTTGCCGCATAGATACCCATCTCCAAAGCCCTTTCATATTTGTCTCATGCTGCACAGATAAGCCCGTGTGGGCCTGGAGAAAATGGCGACACACAGGGTTGCAGGATGCTCAGGAAGAGCTGAGGAGGGCCCGGGCTGTGCTAGAGCTGACCCGCGCGTCCTCTCAGAGAACACTTAGAAACTAGAAACGAGGCCAGAAGGTAACAGGACAACCACATATCCGTTAGTCTTTATCAAGAAGGCACTCCCATCCTGAGTGTGTGACCCCAAACAACTGTGTTGTCAGCAAGTTGAAAAAGAGGGTAATATGGCTTTAGAATAATATTAAAGGCCATAAAGCTGCTGGGTATTTGCCAGATTGCAAATATTTTTACCATGAAATCATGGATTCTGCAGTGACTGCTGAGAAAAGATGGGAAAATGTACACACACACACATCATATTTTATATTTTCAAAAGATAAGTAAATTTGTGTTTAGTTGTTCCTGCGGTTTGTGTCTGGTAATAAGCTCAGAATCTTTTATCTCATTGGGAAATCTGTCAGACAACAAAGGTGTATGGGGAAACAATATGCTGTGGAAACTATCTAAAAGATCAGAAACACAGTCCTCACTTACCTCTGAGGTACTTAAACACTGCCTGGGAGAATCAGACATGGACAAAGAGTATTTTTTTTTTTTTTTATTCCAGGGTATTGTGAGGGTACAAACATTATAGTTACACTTTATGTCTTTGCCTCACCCAAGTGCGGGTTAAAGGCATGCCCTTCCCCCCCTTAGTGCTCCCCGTGTCCTTTAGTTGTTGATTTGCCCCCCATCCCCCTAATCCCTAGAGAGTATTTCTGCCATG
>RJWJ010035155.1:0-16846 GCA_004363605.1 Indri indri
CTTTCAAATATGTACAACTATTATGTATCCATAATTATAAATAAAAATTAAAACCAAAAACTTAAAAATTACTATTCTAAATGAAGAAACATTAAAAGAATTGAAAATCAAGAATGTGATTAGGATGCTCACTATTATTACCTCTTTGATCAATAATGTAATGGAGAGAGGAATTACTCTATAACATATCAATAATAAAGTGATTGTGATTAAGAATGTGTGCAGGGATAGAAAAGTTGACCGGAGAATAGATAGCCTATGGAACCATAAAACAGACCCATGGAATATAGAGGACTTAACGATTTAAGAAAAATCGATGTGCAGATTTGGGGGCTTCGCCATCTGTTACATTTTTATGAACTGTTTGTAAATGTGTCAATTTTTCTATACCAGTTTTAGTCCCTTCCATTTTTTGAAAATTTTGCCAATTAGAGAGGCAGAGAAATTGCTGTTTCAGTTGACGTCTCCCTAATTAATAGAGAAGGTGTCTGTCTTTTTGTATGTTTATTGGCCATTTGCACTTTCTCTTCTGTTACTTGCTGGTTCATATATGCAGTACATTCATTCCAGCAGGCTGTCTTTTATTTTTACTTAATTTGTAGGAGCTTTTAAAATATTAGAGGTATTAATTCTTTCCTGTCATAAATATTGGAAATATTTTTCCTACTCTGTCATTGTAGAGTATTGTCATTGTATTTTGATTTTGATTACAGGGTCTTACCATGCAGAAGTTTTATATTTTTATGATGCTGAATTATCAAGTCTTTTCTTTAAATATTCTAGTTTCCTTGAATTCATTAGGAATGTTTATCGCACCTGGTTTATTAAACTTCTCCTTGCAGTATTTTATTTATTCTTATTTAAAGTTACTTTATTGAAAATAAGCATTCAAATAACATTAAAAATCCGGAAAAAAAAGAAAAGTGCTCCAGTCCTATCTTCTAATAAAATCAAGTTGTTTCTGGTCCATGTTACTTTCTAATCTTTGACCATAAACAAATTCATTTTGTTATAATTTTGGAGAAGTATTATCAATAATTTTATGTTGTACATATTACATTGTATGAGACATATTTTTCTATTTTGCCCCAATTTACCCCCATAAAAACTACTCTCGTCTCTATTGACAGCTTGTTATGTCCTTCCAAAAATTTCTGCTTGCCTGTTAATTTACATACCAATATATAAGCTCATGCAATATATATTTCTCTGCCATATCTTATCCATTTATTTTCTATTGTTACTAAAAGTGTTTATATATTTATGCTTAAGTATTGATGTATACTATTTTCATGAATAGAATAACCAGATTAGGACTGTTGCACCCAAACACCTTTGTATTTTTAGTAGACAATGTCAGAATATATTTCAAAAAGACTGTCTAGTTCTCATTCTCTCCAGCAATTTTGATTTGTATTCTTTCCATTCATATCATAGCCAGAGCAAGTCTTCATTAATGTTAAGAAATGCTTTTATAGTTTCATTTTATCTTTACATCTCTATTCAACCTGGATTTTTATTGTATATGGGGTTAGACAAAGATTATCTTGTTTTCTGTCAGATAAATGTCCAATTGTTCCAATCTTATTTACTAAACAATTCATTTAGCCAGGCGCGGTGGCTCACGCCTGTAATCCTAGCACTTTGGGAGGCCGAGGCGGGTGGATCGTCTTGAGCTCAGGAGTTCGAGACCAGCCTGAGCAAGAGCGAGACCCTGTCTCTACCAAAAATAGAAAGAAATTAATTGGACAGCTAAAAATATATATAGAAAAAATTAGCCGGGCATGGTGGCGCATGCCTGTAGTCCCAGCTACTCAGGAGGCTGAGACAATAGGATCGCTTGAGCCCAGGAGTGTGAGGTTGCTGTGAGCTAGGCTGATGCCATGGCACTCGCCCCAGGCAAGAGAGTGAGACTCTGTCTCAAAAAAAAAAAAAAAAAAAAACAATTCATTTAACATTTTTTCATATAATTGAAAACCTGTATTTATCAGACAAACATGGCTAGAGAAAATTCACTCATTCAACAAATATTTATTGATAACCTACGTGCTGGACTCTATTTGAGTGTTGCAATTCGGGGGGAACAAAACAGATAAACACTCTTGTCTTGGAATTTACAAACCAGTCAATACTTGAACCAGTTTTTGGAGTACTGTATATTCTGTAACCCTGATTAACTTTTAATTTTTCTGTGGCGGTAACATATATTTGCAAGTTTGTATTATATTTCCTTTAAAATACATATGGTATTTGAAATTCCTGTTTATAAATGGTCTCTTCAAAACATTTTGGTCATTTTCACATTAATTTTTTTCTGTCCTTTTTCTTTAAAAATATAAAGTGTTTTAGACATTTAGAAGTGCACAGAAAATAATGCAGACATATGTATACTTAGCACCAAATGTAAAAGATATTAATATTTTATCATATTTGCTTTAGATACATTTCTTTAAAAAGACAAGAGTGTTGCAGTTTCTCTCTAACCTTTTCCTGTCCCCCTATCTCTGGTCCTCCTTATGCCCTAAAAGTGAGTCATAGACACCAGAATTCATTCCAGAGGGGTCCTACCTCATACTGGGAGAAAGGAATGCTACAGAGAGGCCAAGAAGAATCTGAACAGACAGGTCTTGCTGCCTTTTCTCCCTCAGTCTATTCCCATTAGATTATACCCCTTTGTCCAGCCACATTTCTACCTGGCTGTCTATTCTTCCTCAAACCTAAGCATAAAAATAGACAGTTTTTCCGGGTTTTAGGGTCTTCATTTCCGAGGGCTCCCACGTCAGGTAAAACTTTGATGAATGCATTCGTTATGTTTTCATCTTGTTAACCTGTCTTTCGTTGTAGGAGCGTCAGCCGTGAGTGACCCTTATGATGGATGAGGAAAAGTATCACACCTTTTTCTCCCATATATACCGATTTTCAGATTCAGGAATCCCAATGAATCCTAAGTGGGAGAAATAAAAGGAAATTAACACATAAACATGTCAGACTGAAATTGCAGAACACAAAAGACGACATAACATAAAATGAGCCAGAGAAAACATTATCCATGAAGGAAGAAAAAATGGACACTGACACTTCCAAGGTACAATGAAAGCGAGACTATGAAAATATTGCCATCTTAGAATTTTACACCCATGAAATTCTTTAAAATAATGAAGACATTTTCTGATGAACAAAAACTGAGCATATTTGCCAGCAAGAGGCTCTCTCCAAAGGACATCCTGAAAAAATATCTAACCTGGGGGTTTAAGGAAGACAGAGCTCTCTGGATGGCAACCCTAAGTGAGCCAGCA
The DNA here is from genome assembly GCA_004363605.1 of Indri indri. Taxonomy (NCBI): domain Eukaryota; kingdom Metazoa; phylum Chordata; class Mammalia; order Primates; family Indriidae; genus Indri; species Indri indri. The sequence continues at coordinate 3,297 of RJWJ010035155.1, forward strand.
GAAAGAGAGTAGAGATAGAGCATCTTAACGTCTTTGTATTGTTAAGAAGGGCAGGAAGGATATTGATTAATTATCTAATTGTATATGGGGTTAGACAAAGATATTCTAAATTCCCTGTGTTAAAATGTCAGGGGTTGATTACTATGTGTCTTCGAAATGACCTACTTGCTATGTATCTTTCCAGTGTGTGATGTCCGTCTTCTATCTGCATGTCTGAATTTCTGGTGATGCCTGGGAAATAATTTCCTCAAATGAGTTTTTCCATGCTTTTAGCTCTTTAAGCTCAAGGATACCAAGAATTCAAATGTTAGTATGCTCACATAGTCTCATATCTTTCTCAGTTATTCCTCAGACTTTTTAATACTCTTCTCTGCTTCTTTAAATGACTGGGTTATCTTGAGAGCCTTGTCTTCAAGCTCTGAGACTCTTTCATCTCCTTGGTTTAGCCAGTTGTTACAGCTTTCAACTGCCTTTTGAAATTTCCTGACTGACTCTTTCATTTCTTTCTTTTTTTAATTTTTTTTTTATTTCTGCATATTATGGGGGTACAAATGTTAAGGTTATATTGCCCATGCCTCACCCCCCCCAAGTCAGAGCTTCAAGCGCGTCCATCCCCCAGATGGTGCACATCGCACTCATTATGTATGTATATACCCATCCCCTCCTCCTCCCTCCCATCTGCCCAATGCCTGATAAATGTCATTCCTATATGTGCACTTAGGTGTTGATCAGTGAAACCAATTTGCTGGTGAGTACATATGGTGCTTATTTTTTTCATTCTTGGGACACTTCACTTAGTAGAATGAGTTCCAGCTCTATCCAGGAAAATACAGAGGTGCTATATCACCATTGTTTCTTATACCTGAATAGTACTCCATGGTATACATATACCAAATTTTATTAGTCCACACATGTATTGATGGGCACTTCGGTTGTTTCCACATCTTTGCAATTGTGAATTGTGCCGCTATAAAGATTCGAGTGCAAGTTCTCTTATATTCTTTCTTATCTTGTCTAGCTCTCTAGTGACCTTTTTTTCCCACTGATTTCATTCATTTCCTGAGATATTTTTTTGGCTTATTTTTGTTGTTTTTCAACTTTCTCTTCAATTGCAATCATCTTATTTGCCATTCATATTCTGAATTCGATTTCTGTCATTTTTGCAACTTCCTTGTGGGTGAGTCCACTACCTTAGCTCGATTTTGTTCTCTTGGGGATGTTGGACTGTTTTGTTTTTTCATGTTGCAGGGTTCTTTTCCTGGTTTTCTGACATCTGGCTTCTGTTCTCTTGACTGCGGCTTTATAGTTATGCATGGCACCCACTCTACTTTGCTGTAGACTCTCTCAAACTAAGTCCAGAAGTGACAGCTGCTCAGGGCTGGGTGGTCCTGAGTGAGGTGTTGGACGTCAGGGAGGTTTGACCAGCCCAGGGGCAGTGGTGGGGACTCAGTTGTGGGGTCCTGAGGTCGAGGCAAAACTTGGGAGTCTCAAGGGTGGAGCTGCTGATTGGGCAGGGGCCCTGGAGCTACAGGGGCAGAACCTCAGTTTTGGGCATAGTAAGAGCTTCAAAGCTGGCTCTGGGGATTTCAGGGGCAGAGCTGTCCATATAGGGAGCTGTTCCACTAACATGGGGGACTGCTGATGCCCAGTTTCACAGGCAGGGGTTTCTCTCAGTGGCCCAGTTTCTGCAAAGGCAGGCCAGAACTGCTCATCAGCCGACGTTCTTCCCCACACCTAGGACCCACTGAAATAGTCACCTGTAGCTTCCCAAGTGGTGACTGTGGTGTCTGAGGCTCCCCCGCTGTTTGGCTTCCATGCTGGGGAGGAAGTGTGCTCAACCCCCAGTCACAAGGCTTGACACTGTGGAACATCTGTTCTCTCCCTGGCACGGAGTGGGGTGATGTTAAGGTTACTGCTGGATGGTTGGGTCCTGAGTGGATGTGGCTCTGTGCATCAGAGTGATCAAGATGTCATCCACTGCAGGAGTCTGGTATTGGTAGCCACCAGATCTCTTTTGCAGCAGTTTTCTAGTGGAATGTCCCTGTACAGACTCTCAGCAGCTCCCCAATCATCCTAGAGATCTGTAGCAGAAGAGGGAGTCCTCTCACAGTCTGTGCTGTCTGTAATTTTATTTTTCTCCTAATAAACAGCATCCCCTTGGGTTGCCTCTATCCTGTCATCTTCATCTCTTCCTAACGATGTGAATTGCATTGTGTCCCTCAGCTTCATCTCCAAGATGGTAGGTCATACTTGTGAGTAAGAATCAGCCATGCTCTGTTTGATTGAGTTGGTAGCTGCTGTAATGAGCTGTAGAGTTGTTCTCCCTGTCAGTGGTTGATGCTTGCATGAAAGAGCCAACTGCCAAGATGTTCTTTTGTTCCCATGGTAAGCTCTAGTCCCTCAGGTGGAGCACCTGAATGCTCCAGGTTTGGGAGGGGACCTGTAGCTTCCAAGGGGTTACTTGATCTTCACCATAGCAGATGTGGGTAGAGGATCGAGGCAGAGTATTAGGTTGCATGAGCCTGGAAGTCTTTGCAAAGTCTTGGCAGGGCTCAGAGGTTGCTTTCCCAGCTACTAGGGGAAACTGCTGGGAGGAAAGTCAGGACAGGCTCTCTGGACCTGGAGGGTTGTTCATGGGCAAGGGGCCTAGATGCTTGGTTGCTATGGTACCAGGCTGGGATCTTCCCTGCCAGAGGACCCACCCTAACCCAACAGGGCAGCTTTCCTGCAGGTGGGGGTGTGGTTGCTCTCTCAGAATGCCACATCTTGGGTCTCCCCAGTAATTCTCCCATCAGCTCTGTCCATGTGGACTCCCTCACCACCCTAGTATAGCTCTCAAAACTCATCCTGTGTCCCCCTGCAATCCCTTGAGTATAGGGGTCCTGGGTCCAGCCCGCATGTTTGACCTGCTAGTGTGAGTCCTTGTGAAATGCTGGCAGGCAGGGAGCCCTGAGATTGCCCTGGCACCACTGTAAGTCCTCTAGGGAAGAGGCATGGGCCCCACTCTCTGTGGGGACCTCAACCTGGAGTACACGCCCACTGGAGAGCAGCAGCCGCTTGCCAAATTCTTGGCTCAAATTGCTTTCCCGGTTGACATGTATGGGGGAGGGACTGCAGTTCTTCGTTAGCCTGAGCACTGAATGCATCACGCTTGGTTGCTATGGCTCCAGGAGCTGGGCTCTTCTTCGCCTGAGGACCTACCTTAATCCAACAGGGCAGTTCTCCTGTCGGGGGAGAGGTGGGGATGGTTGCTCTCCCACATCGCCACATGTTGCAAACCCTCAGTATTCTCCTGTCAGCTCTGTCCATGTGGGCTCCTTTACCACCCAAGACCAGCTTTCAGACCTCCCTACTCTGTCTCCCAGTAGCCCGCTTGAGTCGAGGGGCACACAGGGTCTGGCCTGCTTGTCTGACCCACTGGCGTGCATCTCCACAAAAGGCCAGTGGGCAGATACCTCACAGATCAGGCACCCCAGGTCCAAGCAGTTCCTCAAGGGGATGGGCAAGGGTCCCACTCTCTGTAGAAAACTCAGCCTGTAGCACACACCTGCCAGGGAGAGACAGCCGCTCACCAAACTCTCATCTTGAAACTGCCTTCCCAGTTGCAGCGGGTGGTCGAGGGGTAAGGAAGGAAAAGCATCAAAGGGAAGAAAGCAGGCTCTCCAGACTCTCTTGACACTCTCCTTGGAGGGGAAACTGACACGGGATGTCCAAGCTCTGGGATTGCACAAGTCTTCCCCACTATTCCCACGCTTGCCACAGTGCTTGGGCTCATGGTGGTGGAAAAGCCTTCCGGAAACTTGGTAGCGTGCTGGTCCCTGAAGGCACAGGGGAGGGAGAGGGATCCCCCACTTACTCCTTCACTGGGGTCCGAGCCCCTCTGGGTTTGATCCTCACCCATACCTTTTTTCCTTTATCTTCTTCCTTCTCTGGTTCACAGTTTTCCTCTGTGAGGTCCCTGGTAGGCTCTGGCACTTCTCTCTCTGACCAACACCTGAGCTGCATCTTCTCTCCCCTCTCCTTTATCTGAAACACGACCCATCCCTGGGATGCTCTGGCAAGTGATGTCCCTAGTCGGCCATCTTGACCCCTCCTCTCCTACTTTCATATTCTGATCCCCTGTCTGTTTGAATTGATTTTTTGATGTGTCTATTGTCAGATAGGGTCAAGATTAAGGTTTTTTCATTCTGAGAACCCTAATTATCCAAAATAATTTTTGAAAAAAGCCATTCTTGCTTTTCAGCCTGGCAGTGTTGTCATTATAATATGAATACCTATTGGTCTATTTCTATACCTTCTATTCAGTTCCATTTTTCTATTTTTCTAGCCTCCTACAAATACTACACTCACTAAATTACTTCATAGTAAGTGATGAGATCTGGCTTCTTTAAAACATGAGTCTTATATTTGATGGTTACATTATAATGCTTAATTTTTTCAACAACTTTTGTATTTCTCTGAATATATTTTGTTATTTCTGTTGTCATGGTCTTATACAACTTTACTTACTGCCAATTAAATCAGATCAAGGTTTCTCAACCTCAGCGCTATTGACATATTTGGTGAAATAGGTCTTGTTGTGAGGGGCTGTGTGTTGTGGGAGGTTTAGCAGCACTCCTGACTTCAACCGCTGTATGCCATTACCTATGACATACAACGGTGTCTTCAGACATTGCCCAGAGACCCCAGTGGGGCAAAAGTGCCCCTAGTTGAGAGCAACAGATCTAGATATTTAAGACATATTTATTTTTTTATATCGAATCTTAACAAACATAAGTAGGCACAAAAGGTAAATGCCTAAACCATGACACAAATAGTTGTAGATCATAATTATCATTGCTGTATAATAACCCATGGTATGAATACACACAATTTAATTTTCATTCATTTGTGGATAGTCATTTGAATAGTTTCTGATTTTCGCCAATTAAAACTAATGTTTCTAGAAATAATGTTTTGAAGTATATATAAATATGTAAGCAGATATATGGAATTGACAATAGCAAACTTATATGTTACATGCTTTCTATTAAATACATGTTTGGATTTGTATATACAAAAAATGAACAAAACCAATAAAAAAATTAAAAAGGTATTTTAACACCTACAACCAGAAACAAAAAATTACCACTGATATTTGTTGGTAGTCTTGAACAATATCCACCTGATTGCAAAGTCTTGATTTATGTGCACAAGAAATAAACCAGAAAAAGCACATATCAACAACTTAAATATATGAATGATTCAATCTGCTGTCCTTGAGATTCAATTAAAATACATATTTTTAAAAAAGGTAAAAAAAACCTATTGCAGAGAAATGACTCAATAGATCAGACTTTAAAAATTTCCAAAAAAGTGTGTGAAAGAAATGTAACTGAGTAGACGGTTTTCAGTATTTAACACAGACAACTATACATGGAATAAATTTCATATGGATAACTAAATTATATTACTTACTTTAAACAAATTAGTGTTTATACTTCCTAGCATTTATTCTCCCTAAAAATGTGCTACTTTGCCTTTAAGTTTCAACAGAGCATTCTTCACCTCCTGTTCCTCAGGGTGTACACAACAGGGTTGAGAAGGGGTGTCAGCACAGTGTAGAAAACTGCCACAACACCATCCACAGTGTCCCTGGAGCCTGGCCTCAGGTAAATGAAAATAGCAGGGAACAAAGAAACAAGGGACCACGATACAGTGGAAGGCACAGGTCTGAAAGGCTCTGTGTCTCCCCTCTGAGGTGCTGATCCTCAGGATGGAACAGACGATGGACACGTAGGACAGCACTATCAGGAGAAAGCAGCCCAAGGCCACTACCCCAATATTGACAAAGATGACCATCTGGTTGGTGGAGGTGTCTGCACAGGCCAGTTTGAGGATATGTGGTGCATTGCACAGATAGTGCTGGATCTGGTTGGGCCCACAGAAGGGCAAACGGAATGTGAATATGGTCTGGACGGCAGAGTGCAGAGAGCCACTGAGCCAAGTGCTGGTGGCCAGGAGGGCACAGGTTCTCCCACTCATCATGCTGGCATACCTGAGTGGGTAAGTGATGGCCAGGTAGCGATCGTAGGGCATGACCGTGTAGAGGAAGCACTCTGTGCCCCCCAGGAAGTGGAAGCAATAGAGCTGGGCCATGTAGCTGTGGAAGCAGATAGCCATGCCCCCCGGGGACAACAAGGTCATGAGCATTTTGGGCACGATGACAGTGGAGAGCCACATGTCGATGAAGGACAGGTTGGTGAGGAAGTAGTACATGGGGGTGTGGAGGTGAGAATCCAGCCTGATCACCAGCAGGATGAGGAGGTTCCCCAGCATAGTGAGCACGTAAATCACCAGGAAGATTCCAAAGAGGGGGGTGTCCAGCACTGGGGCATGGGGAAGGCCCATGAGGATGAACATCGCCACAAGGCTCAGGTTTGACATTTCTTCTTGCCCTTGGTCTCTCTCCATATGGGGATAGAGAGACCACCTGGAATTTAGTAGTTAATTGAGAACTAAGTGACCATTCTCTGTGTGGAAATTGTATTAAGCGTGATAGCTAATTCAAGATTATACTAAAGTTTGCTCATTACCAAACTTCTTTGGTAAGAGTGATAATGAAATGAGTTCATTGTCTCTCCCATACACATGCGCAGAGACACTCACACAAAAAGAGACACACACACAGAAGAAAGTAGGACAAATGCATTATATTAGAACAATCTTGGTGTATTAAAAATTACCACAACCTTGAGGGCATAAAACATGCATATTCATTATTCCACCCTCTCTGTGGGTCAGGCCAGCAGGGCCCTTTGCTCCTTGTCTCACCAGGTTTTAATCCAGGTGGCAGCTGGGGCTGCAACTCATCTGAGGCTTGGGATCCTCTACCACGCTTCCTGAGGGAGTTTTGAGGATTCTGTGCCTTGCAGCTTTGGACTGAGGTCCCAGTTTTATTCTGGTTGCCACCATGGGACCTAGGATCCTAGCCTCCTGGTGTTTACAACATGACAGTTCCTTTAAAGCCAGTGCGAGAATCTCTTTCCAGTTTTCTCTGACAGTGTTATAATAGTAGTATAATATAATTAAGGGTAGATATCCCATCATATTCGTAGGTCCCACCCACAGCCAAAGGGAGGTTATTAAATAGGGAGTGTGTACTGGTGGGTAGAAGTCTTGGAGTTTACTTGCAATCTTACCTTTCAATCCTATTTTTGTTTCAGTGTTCATAGGAAAACTGAAAACCACAAGAATTTGTTGGTAGCAATGATATATCAACAGTCCTCAGTATCCCTAAGTCATTCCCTAGTTTTCTCATAATTTAGTTGGCATTACTAGCACCACTTACCTTACTGAGAAGCTGTATGGACTAAATAAGATGCTACATTTAAAGCACTTAGTACAGTGCCTGGCACTTAATAACTGCTCAGTAAATGACAGTGCATCATACAACATTGTGCCTTGTAACAGTACTGCAGAATTGCCTTTTTTGATTTTAGGAGGAGAAAAACAAGAAAATTCTCTCAATGTTTCCAGAGACTTTTTGTCAATTTAATAGCTAGGTCTTCTGGAATATTTGATCCCTGGTATTGTTACTGGTCCCCTCCTCCCTAACACTGCTTCTTTTCAAAAGGGTTCTCTTGATCTTTCACAGCAGGTAGGAATCTCAGCAAAACTGCTTATTGGGATACCCCACAACCTCCTAAATGATCCACAAAATTCAAGACTTCATGCAAGTCTGGCCCCTGGTTTCTCTTACATTTTACCATCCCTCTGAGGTTTAGCAGATGACGATGTTCACATGTGATATCCCAACCACAATGTGCTGGGTAAGCCCAGCTTTCTATCATACACCTTTCTATCCTAGATGTCTAAGTATTTTTTAACCTTGGCTTTGTTAGAGATGCTGTTTCCCCCACCATGTTCTCCTACTCCTCATGCTCATAAATCCAGGCAATGCTCTCATAAAAGCAGATAATTCTATCGAGTCAGTATTTATCATTTAACTGCTATGAACTTAGACAGGAAAATGGACCTAAGTCAAGAGAAGGAGGCTATATTGGCTTGATACCAAGAGAAGTTGGGATCATGTACCCTTGAAATTGAGGCAGAAATGAAATTTTTGACTAAATGCAAAATGTTCTCTTAGTTCAAGATTTTTATTAATTGTTCGGTGAGAAAAGACTGACACTGGTTCACCAAAACAAGAGAAGCTAAGATCTCTGCTCCTAGCAAAGGCCCAGAGAATGTGGCTTAAATTACATTAAGGCTGTAGTTTTCAAATATGAGAATAAATAACAGAGACAGGATTATTGGAATTATCAACATGGATATTAGAACTCCAAAAATGAAAAAATATAAAAAATTTCAACTGTATCCAGAAGACCAAATTCCCACTATGACTTCATGATCAGATTTGATGAAATATGAAAATAGTCATCAGGTGAAGAAGTCCCAGGTAGTCTAAGACCTAAGGCAGGAACCTCAATCAACAGGGTCAATGTTTACTTGAGTATTCCTGGTGTAGCAACTTAGTCTTTACTTGTTTCTTCTCGGTTATCATCAGTCTATCTATCTACCTACCTACCTATCCCTCTATCTACCTAGATAACTGATTTTAGAATGAAGTCTAACAATTCCAAAATATCTTAGTTCTGAAAGGAAGTTTGAGGTAAAGAAGGAAAGCATAGGAAACTGAGTTAAATCTACCTTTCTAAGAACTCACCTTACAGTATGTGAATCATTTCAGTAGTAAAACTCATCTGAGGTTTTTCCCCAAATATTTACTCTCCACATGCTCTTCACAGGCACGAGCTGCAAGGCATCGCTCAAAGAACACATACGCAGTGTTGAGATAGAGAGGTCCATTTCTAGGTGAGGACAAAACCAGCTGAAGTACAGGGAACAGAAACTAACATGGGTAGGAGCTTAATTTGGTTTGGGTCTCAGGGGTTGGGATTGCTCTTGAGTTTTCAGGTTCCCTCAATGAGTACAAAACAACAGGAGACCAGGGGAAGGTTCATCTTAAACACACACGTATTTCCCTGTGTGTTCTTGTTTGAACCCTCCTGGGATAAGTCATGTCTTCCTGGAACTAATATTTATACCAAGATAAACGAAGGAGGACTTAACCTTTTCCATCACGAGTGATTGACAGACACTCAAAACTGCTTGCTTTCAACACAAAATTTCTAGAATCTATAAATTGTTATCACCTTGTTTTGCTCTTTAGCTCGATATTACTGTCTCTTTCACCATCTTTTTATAGAGATTTAAACATCCAAATTCCCACATATTCTGTTGTTGTTGTTTACAGTTTTTGAGTGACTTTTTCCTCAAAAATTTCTGTGGATACATAATTTATTTTTCTATTATGTAGGTAACAATTAAATTTTATTGCTATCATAATTTTCATTGCTTTAACAAGCATGAGGAAACACTTAAAATAGTTCATAAGTGTATCTCTTTTTGAAAATTAGCTGTTCATAAACTTTCATTTCTTTCTTCATGGTAATGGTCTTTTTAAAATTTTTTCTATACTTTTACAAATTAAGAATATTAATTCATTCTTTTATTGTAAGGTAAAATGTGCTTTCAAATTTGTCTTTTTAAATTTTTTTTATACATCTTTTTCAATGTTCTAGGAAATTTTGCCAATTGATTTCAATATGGTTTTTGATGTGGGTGTCGTTGGCAATGTTTGCTTTAAGAAAGTTTTCCTTACAACCAACATTTATCAGTGTTCACTCATAAAATATTTAATGCTCTGTGTTTTACTTTTCTTCCTTTAGAATTAATTTTATTTTGGCTGTGGTTGTAATATAAAGATGTTTTTTATTCTCTTTATAATTTGAGATTGTAGGTGTAATTACTTCTTTAAGCGTTTTCTTAGGAATTTCACTTAAGTTCCCAATTTTTATTTTCCTTATTATAATTTGCTTATTAAGTTCTAGGCTTATTAGTTAAGCTCTAGCTTTATTTGATCTTTATTATGAAAAAGAAGATGAGCTGCAAAATTTATATTTCAAAATGTAATAACTAGTCCAATGCATTACTTTTATGGTTTAGTCTCTTTGTTTTCTTTTTGCTTAAACAAATGTCATAAAGACTACCACATTTATATCTACATGCTAACTCTAATTAATTGTTTGGATGTGTACATTGTGAGATAGGGTCAAGATCATCTTTTTTTTCTCATGTGAATACCCAATAAATCCAAAATAACTTATTGAAGAAGCCAATCCTTCTCTATTGCATTGCAGGCCATCTTTGTCATATGAATCTGTATCAGTCTATTTTTTATTCTCTCTTCTGTTTCACGGTCCATTTGTCTAGCCTCATACAAATACTGCACTCTTCGAATTGCTACAGCTTCATAACAAGTTTTGATGTCTGGTATTGTGGATCTTCCAGTTTTATTTTATTTCTTCTTGATTATGTTGACCATTTTGGGGCCCATTTAATTTCAATAGACACCCTAAGATCTATGTGTCCAAATCTACAAAATCAAAGGCTGGGATTTTATTTGGAATCACACTGAATCTATAGAACAATCTGAAGCGAATTGGCATCTTTAAAATATTGACTCTTCCAATCCACAACCGCATTGTAATCCTTCATTTCTTCAGCAACTTTTACATTTTCCTATAAATATCTCATTATTTCTATTGTTGTCACCTTACACGTCTTTACTTTCATTTGTATCCAGGTCAGGGTTTCTCGTCCTCATCACTGTTGACATTTTAGGCAAGATAAGTCTTGTTGTGAGGAGCTGTCCTGTGCATTGTGGGGCGGATAACAGCATCCCTGGCCTCTAGCCACCGGATGCCAGTGTCTGTGACACTCGGCAATGTCTCTGAACCTTGCCAAGTGACCCTGGTGGGGCAAAATTGTTCCCAGTTGAGAGCCACTGATCTAGATATTTATTAGATATTTTATTTTTTATATTAAACCTTAAAATCAACAGTAAATGAGCATAAATGATAAGTGCATAAACCATTTTATATGTCGTGTAGATCATATATTATCATCACTATAAAGCAAGCCATCTGTTAAGTGAATATACCACAATTTATTTTCATTCAACTGTTGATAGGCATTTTAATAGTTTCCAACATTTTGCCTATTAAAATAGTATTACAATAAAATTCTAGAATACATAGTTTGGACTATGGATATGGATGCCATATATTTATGGAATTTATTTGGCAAATATATATATTGATATATACATTTTGATATGTATTCACACACACACACATTTCTATCACATGCATATACATCTAGGAGTGAAATTGCTGGGTCATAAGGAATGCATATTATTAGTGCTACCAGTGTTACAGTACCCACTTACATTCCCGCTAGCAATGCTTGACATGTGCAGTTATTCTATATATGGCCATCACTGTCTTTTTCATTTTAGTTCTTTTAATGGGTGTGTAGTGGTATCTTATTGTGATTTTAAAATTTGTATTTTCCTAATGAATAATGACATCAAGTATTTTTAATTATTTGCCATTAATTATATGCCATTATATGTTATGTTATCATTTTTAAAAATTTTGTTACTATTTTTATTCTTAAATTTATCAATTCTGTCATTACAAGGAAATATGAAATGAATACAAGCAAGCTGCAAAGTGAAAAATAATATTTCCAGTATCTATATTTGACAAAAACTCAGATCCAAAATAAATTATTCCTACAAATCAATAAGAAATATAGAGCCCCCTCAAAAAAATTTTGGAAAATTAGGCAAAGAACATGTATCAACAATTAACAGCAGAACAAATTCAGGTGGCCTTTAAAAGATGCTTAAACTCATTATTAATCATTGAAATGCAAAATAATGTAACAAGTTACCAATTCCTACTCATCAGATTGACAAATATTGAAAACATCTATTGCTGGCTTGGGTGAAGGAAAAGCTTGATCTCCCATGTTGTTGGTATAAATGTAAACAGTTACAGCATCTTATTTCAGAAAGCACTCTGACATTAATTATTGAATTTAAAAATATAAATACTCTTAGACCCAGTAATGTCATTCCAGGAATCTGTCCCATTAAAATAAAAGGACCAGTACATAAGTTTATTTATTCAAGTGTTTGTATTGATGTGTGGTTCATAGCGGCAAAAGTAAAAACCAAGTGACTATCCCTAAGAAGAAAGTATTGAATAAATCATAGTACTGCTACATCATGAAATATTAAGTAGCTGTTTAAAAAAGATTGAATTATAACAACATCAGTTAACTTTGAAGGGTTTTCAGGAGATACTTTCAGTAGCGGGAGATAAACAAGCACAGAAGTAAGGTTAATGTTTTGCCATTTTTCTAAAGCAAACAATGACAATTTACATATTCTATGAGCATAGAGAAAGGGGCAGAAGATTATAAATCAGGTAATTAGAGTTGAGGGGTGATGGTGATGAAAAACAGTCAGAAATGTTTAAAATGACAAAAATAATAAAGTAGTCTATATGATATAATCCAACTACAGTCGTAGGCTGCACGATAACGTTTGGTCAGTCAACAATAGTCTGCATGTATTACAGTAGTCCCACGTGATTGTAATGGAGCCGAAAAATCCCAGTGGCCTAGTGATGTGTTATCTATAGAAACATTGTAGCTTAATGCATCCCTCGTGTGTTTGGGGTGATGCTGCTGTAAACAAACCTACTGGGCTGCCAGTCATAGAAGAGTCTAGCACATGCAATATGTACAGTACATAACATTTTATGGCAATAAACAACTATGCTACTGACTTATGTATTTACTTGACTATATTTTCTATTGTTATTTTATTATTATTATTTTTGAGACAGGGTCTCTCTCTGTCACCCTGGGTAGAGTACAGTGGTGTTATCTCTACTGTTATTTTAGAGTGTACTCCTTCTATTTACTTAAAAAAAAAAAATTGACTGTAAAACAGCCTCAGGCAGGTCCTTCAGGAGATATTCTAGAAGAAGGCATTGTTGTTTTAGGAGACGACAGCTCCATGTGTGTTATTGCCCCGAAGATCTTCCAGCGAGTCAGGATGTAGAGGTAGAAGACAGTGATATTGATAATCCTGACCCCGTGTAAGCCCTGTGTGTTTGTGAATTAGTTTTTAACAAAAACAGGTTAAAAAGTAGAAAATCAAATAAATAAATTTAAAAATGGCAAAAAGCTCGAGAATAAGTATATAAAGAAAGAAAATATTTTTGTACAGCCGTAAAATTTTCTTGTGCTTAAAGCTAAGTGTTACTACAAAAGAGTAAGATTTTTTAAAAAATTTAAGTTTATAAAGTAAGCTAAGCTTAATTTATTATTACTAAAAGAAAATGTTTGAAATAAATTTAGTGTATCCTAAGTGTATGGTGATCATAAAATCTTCTGTAGTGAGCAGTAATGTCCTAGGCCTTCATATTCACTCACCACTCACTCACTGACTCACCCAGAGCAACTTCCAGTCCTACAAGCTCCATTCATGGTAAGTGCCTTATGCAGGTGTACCATTTATTTTATCTTTTATACTGCATTTTTTTGTGTATCTTTTCTAGTTTAGATATGTTTAGATATACAAATAC